>JAHZMY010000880.1:0-25802 GCA_027743915.1 Seira sanloemensis
AACAGAAAAGCCAAAGGAAAAAGAGAATTGAAAAAAGTGCGTGAAAAAAAGCCGCAGCGGTACATTCAACATTTGGCATGGTTTATATATTGACATGGCACTTTCGGTTGGCGTCGGTGTCGGTGTGTGTGGCTATTATGTATGTATAAACCAGCTTTTAGAATAGACACCATCCAGTTTTTTTACTTCACGTCGATGTTATAATTAATGGAGAATGTAATGTGCAGAGAAAAAATGCTCATGCGATTTTTCATATGTACACTCAACCATGCTTGATGCTTGCATTTTTCATTGTTGTATGTTGGTTTAAAGTGAAGTGCTTTTTTATTTAAAAAAAATACGTATTGTTTGAGAAACTCTGAAAGTTGATTTAAAACGAAAGAAGAGATTATTACGATTACTTACGCAAGAGCTGGTTATTACCCAGGTTGAGTCTGATTCTGATTCCAGACATTCCAGTTTTCCTTCCAAGAAAGAAGAGTCACTTTTTCGTAAAGAAAAGTGTTGTTTTAAAAGCTGGCTACATATGAACTCTGATCGTCTAATAAACTGATCGCTTTACCTACTGACATCTGCTCATGCGAACTGTGAACAAGTGTTTTTTTCCAGGTTCTCACTTTGACGTTTCTGCCTTCCTTAGCACTTAAATGGCATGATGCACACACGATGTGCACATGTTGGGAAATTGAGTGACTTTGAAAGGTCTTGAAAGCCGGTATGATATACATATGTATGTACGTACATGAATTCATTTGGCAGTTGTCCAAAAATAAAAGAAATATTTACTTATAAAATGTCCAGAAAGTCTGAGTCTATTTTTAAAAGGCCATATTAATCATCCTTATGTTGTATGTATAATTTATTTGGGGTAGGAAGAAACAAATATTAAAGGAAAATTGCCACGAATTCAAAAAAAATCTGAGATGATTTCGAAAAAAAATATTTTGGAAATTCTGGAAAAAACTTTTCAACCGAGGCAAATACATACAAATAGGGATGTACCTGTAGTCATATGCTGGACACGTCCTCATGTTCTGGAATTCCATAATAAATTCTCTTGAAAAATCCATCCATCTGCTTTGCCATCCAAATCTAATCCAGTCCATATTTGTACTTTGGATCAGTGATCAGTTCATTTTCCTTACCTTCTTCTCATACATATGTGCATATATGTATCTACACACATTTGCAAATTTTTGGTTTGCAAAAAACTCAAACTCAAAAAACGAAAATGGCAGAGATCAATTATCTCTCACAACTCCGCCCAATACACCTGGCCCTGGTTTACAGATCAATTCAACTTCTTTTAAATGTGTGTGTGTGCTCACCGACGTGAATCATAGCATGGAAATTGTCTAATGAAAAGACTATACATTATCTGCTAAAATTATATCTGGAGCTGTAAAGCTATGTACATAGGTACATATGTATGCATTAACATAAAAAATTAAGGGAAAATTATGCCTCTTGACTTGAAGTTAAAGAAAGGCCTTGAATCATATATGTACGCACGTTGTTAACTATAATTATTAATTAAAGTTACGATTATGATTGTAATCTTCTTGAGCTGATTTCACACAAATATTTATAGGAGGTGTGTGTGTGCGTGGGCAGATATTTTAATAGTTAAAAATCAGCGTGTTTTCATTACTTATCTTCATATCTGAAGGAAAAATGCGATCTTTAGTCTTAAACATTTAAAGGGAAAAAATCTGCCTATGCCCATCTGCCTATTGACGAAAAAATATTCATGGTCATGGTCTCATGGAGAGGGTGGGGATAGACCTTAGAAAAGCTGAAGGGCTAATGATGACATCTCATTGACATCAAAAAAAAAGTTTTGGCATTTTCATGGCATGCAAGTACTATAAAAGCGAAGTTTTTTTTACAACAAAATTTATGTGCAGTTTTGAGAGTTGAACTGTCCCATAAAATAGCACCCTAAAAACTATATAAATTTTCTATATGACGCAGGACATGGTGCTGCTGCAAGATACGCATCTGATTACTTTTGCTGCTGCATCAAAAAATCACAAGAATGTTGGTGGTGGTGGCTAATTTACATATTGCAAATTGCAATGTGTATGCAGCTAGTGTTTTAATTAGTCATTCGTAAGCAAAAGGTCATCTTCCGATGGGATGGCATTGCCATTGACATTGTCACTTGCAATCAAGAAGAAGTATCTAACAGGTTTGGCCAGCTGAAAAAGCGCCCCTTAATCGAGTCATTATATGAAAGTTTCTAATTTCTTATTTTGATAAGGTGTTTACTTTAATTTGTGCATCAAAAATAAGGATACTGAAATTATGTATTATTTAAAGTTGAAAAAAGTTTTGAAGGACGATTGGAAAGAATTTGTGAAATTTATCTTGGGATTTTGTGAATTTAGCTTTTTGTGAAAGTTTTTAAAGACTCAATGTGTAAGTCATTAGAATAACGAAATTAGATGGTCTGCAGATGGATCAGCCAAAAAGTATGTTTGGGTTAAAGGTTGCAGCAATTTATCTATATAAAGTTCCAGGAGATTTCAAATGACTCGGATTTCAAAACTTTTACAAAGAATTCGAATGGCGGATTTGAAGTAATTTGACAATTCGGAACAATTCGGAGCAAAATGGTTAAATGACGTAAATAACTTGCAACGAATTCTAACAACCAAATTTCCATTTTCAATTTTGCTAAGATTTCTAATAATTTCCAGCAAACTCTATAGTAAAAATCATACCTGAAATAAACCACCTACCAATATACCTAAAAATGCACAAGACGTTACAGAAAAATCTCAAATAACTAAATCCTCATATTTCCTCATACTATATCCTCACAAAACTTTCTGTCTCAAACCACAATTGTCTAATGGCTACTCTACAACAGCCACAATTAATTTCTCAATCAAACATCAAACCTCAAAAAAATTTAAAGTCCATCTCGTCTCTCGTCTAGCCATTTTTCCTTTTCCATTTGCTCGTCTCCTTAAAAAGCGAATGTGAAATTAATGACAAGCCAGCATCGACATCGACACACAGGTACAAAATTCATCTTCATCATCTCCTCATGCATTTCTTCTTGCTCTTGTCTGAAGCATGGGAACTTGACGAATACTACCCAAGCCCAGTACATACGTTCATACAATCACACACAACTATTAAATGTTAAAGTAGACTTTTAGTTGGGTGATGAAAAATGCAAGACCACTTCTTACTCTTACTCTTACATCTTACAATATACGAGCTCACGAAGACAACGAGCGACGAAAGAAGTAAGAAAAACATTTTGAAAGAAAATTGCTTCTGATGAAATGCACTCCGAACTCCAATTTGAAGCTAGAAGAAGGAAACACAGATGAAGAAACTTGTTGCATCTCCCAGCAAAGTTAGTATACATAAATTGCTGTACAAGTTACAAGTTTGTCTGTCTCTTTCTTTCGTTAAAAAACAACTTGTTTTGTAATGCAATTACGGAAAAAGCAGGTATGTGGGACCATCCACAAAGAACGTTCGTCTTTTTTTTAAAAAAAAATACTAAATTTGTGTCAAAGAAAGCAACGATATTTCTTTAAAAATATATGCATAAGCGGAATTTTATTCATTCTTCAAAAGCCGCTCAGAACTTTATGAGCGACCCCCGTATGAAATAACAACATTTTGTCTCCATATTTTTTGTACTTTGCGCACACATAAATATACCTTATTACTCCAAATTCTCACTCACTTTCTTTTCTCCCAAACACAATTTTTTTATGCTCAAAAAGGCTACTTCATCTCTGGTGGTGGTGACACTGGACTCTGGTCATCATTTTCGTCCTCGTCTTCATCTTCATCAGGTTTTCCCGTTCTCATCAGCAGCGTGTATATTTTCTCAGCTAGTGGAAGGCAAAGCCGCCTCGTAACTTTTCGGGAATTTGCATTTAGGCTTTGAATTTTATTCGGACTTTGAAAAAATATATCCTCGTTTCATCTCTCATCATCTCGTCTAATAACAATAACTACTAACTAGACTCTATTTGTATCTATACTAGGGTACAGTATTAGGCAAGACAGTGTGTGTATGCAAATGATGTGGAGACGAGATACCGTAATTGGGAAAATCGTATTACCTGATGCGAGCCGCATGAAAAGATGGGATGATAATGTAATGAAACGCTTTGAGCTTGAGTTTGGTTACATGCAAATGCAGATGCATACTCTTTGAGCCTCTTGGTCTCGAATTTCCGGCAGCATGAAATTCGAAGTGCCTGTGAACACACAAGAGTCTTTGACAAACTTTTGTGAGTCGGCCGGCATCAAACTTTTATTTTTGTGTAGGCATATACATATATGTATATGAGAGCGCTTTACTTTACCCTCAGAATGTATATGATGGCGATGGCGAAATGTGACGTGATGACGTGTGAGAAACTAAGTAAGTATGTATGCATGTAGCTCCTGAGAGATTCATCTCATTTTCACACCTTTGCTAGAGCAGCGGCCGACAAAATTGTCACCTGGAGGGAAAACTTCGGAAATTTGGTCGGCGAGCCTGACATGAGCCTAGTAAGTATGTATTTCTTGAGGAGCTCATCGTCCCATTGTTTTTAGGAGAATATAGTGCTCACGTAGGCGCGAACATTGAGATGATGAATTTGATAATAAGTTTTAAAAAGGTTTTTAGATATGGGTTTTGGGCTTTTGATGGAGGAAATTAGTTTAGTCGTTGGGTGTACATACTAAAGTTGTTGTTTTCGTAACTATCTGAAGATAATGGAGCATTTTCTGTGTAATTATCCATGACATGGCATAGCTAACTAAAGATGATAACGAAGCGAAATTTGTGAACTTGTCATTGATTTTGATTGTCTCATGGATTTTCAAAAAACCAAACTCTAAACATTTAAAAAAAACTTCAAGACTTTTCGTAAATTTCGAAGTGTATGGTTGACATCAACAGGTTTCTCTGGGCTGTATTTTTGTGGGCTTGTGTGCGCCAACTGGTCAAAAGATAGCTTCATCGGAATTTCATTATATGCAGAGATTAAAATTTGTCAGTCGGCTGCCGAGAATTACTGGGTCTGCATGACACATGAGGTACTTAGTCTTACATTCAAAAACGAAAACTATTAAAAAATCTCTACCCAAATAAATACGAATACTAAAAATTACAACCTCCATTTTCAATACTTTCACCACAAAATATTTTTTTCTGACTTAAATATATGCAGAAAATTTGCTGCCGGTTCACCGTTCAGGTCCCCTGCGATTTCAACAATTGTTTATTCCGAAATAGGGAAATGAAGCAACATACTAAGTACCACTGTACTATGCCACTGAGAACACAAAACGTATTCAAACAATTAAATGTTGACAATGCAATGCATCCGCAAATTAATTTAGAGCTTTATGATTACCTGCTTTTAGACAATAAATGGTCAACAGCCATCGAAGGACATAGTTTTATATTAAATATAAATATATAGGTTAAGTATAAGCCACTCTTTACATATAAAATATTTCTAATGATACATACATATGACGACATGGGCATGGCATGTAGGTTAACCTATTTCTCGACAGATTCGTCTGAAAAACAAAATCTCTGCTGAGAGTTGAGAGGGAGTGCACATGCACTTAAATTCCTATGATTGCCTAATGTTAACACATGTCACGCACACGGAGTCAGAAAGCGTATTCCTCGTCGAGAAGAGAATACATACACGCATATAAGAATATGAATCATATCTTTGATTGTTGATTGAGACAGAGAGTCAAGACGAGAAGGCATCGAGAGATTTAGAATGATATTAAAAGTCGATGCACTTACTGACAACTGACATATGCACGCCATCACTTCTCCCGTCAATGACTTCCTGTCTTGAGTAAGAACAAATGTACGCAGCCGTTTTTTACAAAAAAAAAAACTCTCAATCTTGCAGTTTAATACGCAAAGTTAATGTAAGTCTAAATGTATTTTCAATAGGTTGCATAAGGGAAGGGTTTGGGGTGTGAGATCAAATATCAGCAGAGAAACAATTCCGGCTTTCGATTTTGGATTGCGTCTAATGGCTAAAACTTTATAAAAGGCTTTGAGTTTTTTGACATTTATTTATACAAATTATGAGTGATTATTCTTAATTCGATTGAGTAGTGTAAATTATACCAAATATTAGCTTTTTTAGTGGAGTACTGTGTAATACGGATCGTCCAGATTTATCTGTTTCAAAATAAAATGCTGCTGTTTAGATAAAATTAGTTTGGACGTCTAAACCTACCAAATGCATACATTCGAGACTTCCCCACTGCTTGCTATTTTCGAACTCTTGGCTTGCAGGCGACAGCTGCAAAACTTTCCTTATACTTGAATATTTTTTGAAATTTGTATTATTTGTCCACTCCACCTTACAAAATGGCATCTACATTGTACGACTGCAATAATCACTATAATTTCTCTAGAATTTGCATACATGTCAAAATCCCTTTTCAAACAAGTGCGTGTTTCACGGAATCTTGGTCCAAAACCAAGTCAAATCATAGACACAGTGTACATATACATACATAAAAGTCTCTTAATCTCATCTAAACATTAAAATCGGCTCTTATGCATAAATTAGTATATATATTGCGTAACGGTTCTCTACAGTCGAAACTATTTGAGCCAATTTAAATTCCAGCACAATTTCAACATTTTATTTATCAATACTTTTTTTCAGCCAGGGGCCTAAACCCATCATCGGGGGGATGGTTGATCGGTTGATGGTTGATTCAAAGTTGAACTCGCATTTCATTTTTGAAAAAAATCATTGTATGAGTTCTGTATCATTTGGATTAACAATTTAAAACATTAGAGTTTTTTAGTTCTTGCAGTCATGCCTTGCAGATAGTTTGGTTCATCTGTTACCCTTTAGTTGTTGTCAATATTTTGATGGTTGCGAGCCTCGAAAGAACAATGAACAAAGAAAGAGTCAAAAAGTGCTGAAGCTCTGAAACCAGTTTTTGGAGCAAATGTTAGTCCTAAAATGCAACGGGCTAGAATGAATGTCGAAGTAGAAATGAGATGAGAACAGAGAAACAGAGAATGAGAGGAGAGCAGTTAAAGCCGAGGCTTAAGAAGAACAAAAAAATGAGCATAATATTCTTTTACTTATTAAGGTCCGACTTTAGGAGGTCCTTTCTGTTTTTGATTTGTCCGTGGGTCTGTGGGTCTGTGCACACGATAACTCTACCCATCACGATAAACCTATTGAATTTGGGCTCATTCAGGCAACGGCTTCATGGTCTACGAGCATCAAATGTCGGTTGCTGCCCATGCCTACAGTAAAAAGCTGTAGGATTTTGCCTGTGTATTAACTCATATAAGCTAATTCCATATTGGTAACACCATGTTACCATGCGTAAAATTTGTTGTTACTTTTCTAAAAGCTAAAGGGTAGCTTTGAAAAGCTCATTAGCCGCTTTATAAAGCGCTCATAGGTCGCTTTAAATAAAGTGGCTAGGTTCGCTTGTCCTCCACGTTAATCGTCAATTTTTCACAGAATATTGTCGGACCTTTTCTATATTCTTACCAGGGTTTATTTGTATCTATAAAACATAAGATTAAAGTGATAGGGCGCTACACACAAGAAGGTTGACTTCATGTGAGAATATTGAATGTAATGGATCTTTACCTACTGATGTGTAAGAAATATTATTAGACATTAGATATGACAACAGGGTCAAGATTTTAAGTATCAATGGATTCGACTTACTTTATTGATTTTGCTCAGAATTGCCTGTGCTAGAAATAATTCGGATAAATAATGTATATGATAAATAAATAACCTAATGAGAATGGGACTTTGGATAAGTTTTTAGTTGCTGATTTAAATACGGCAAAAATTTGACAATGAACACAAGACAAACTTATCAATTATTACAACTTATTTATGTACATGCTTGCCATCACTTTATGAAATCGATTTGAATTTATATTATTTCACCCGCACAGTTATTGAGAGATTTTTGGGCTAAAAATTTCCAATTCAAGGGAAAATAGCAGTATCCATTGTAAGTTTTGGATTTGTGCGAAGCAGAATGCGCCATCAGCCACATATTTTTTCAATAATAGCGTATGCAATATATTGTGTTTGAAAGTCAATCAATTTTATATTTAGAAACACCTTGAAGTCATTTACGTAGGCAAAAATAAAATCTGCAATTCAATAGTGCACAACTTCAGCTAATTCAAATCTGTCAGAATCGACATTTTCTATTTTCCTACACTTACAAAAAAGCATTCTCCTTTCCGTGTTACAGATATTTTCAAACACCACTCAAATTCATTTGAAACATGCAGTGGTCAAGTCAGTCCACATTATCATTATTCTCATCAAGATAATATTATCATCAGAGTAACGCATCTAGTATCTCTCTCTTCTCTTCTCTTCAAAACCTACTGAATCTTTACGATCACTCTCGCAAATTCGCAAAAGATAATACATCTTATCCTTTCCTCTTTTCAAAAAAAATCGCTGAAAGTATATAGCAATAACAAAAAAGTTTAATGACACATTATCATCTTTGCGAACGGTACCGGTACTACTTGATACTAACGACTAACGACAAAGGACCGTCATTATTGTCATGAATCACAGATCACAAATCATGAATTTCTTGAGCATTCAAGTATTCAAGTGACGACTAGTAATAATTACAACAATACGAGAACAGCTTTCTAACTAAAACTGTACTTAACTCGGACCTTCATATTTTTTGTAAAAGGAATTTGCAATATTGAAACATGCATCTTCACACATGTGGTGTCATCGGCCAGCGTCCTAGAGATTTCAAAATTCGCACTAGAAATCGCACTTGGTCGATACTTGCGAGATATGTGATGTGCTAAATCCAATCGCAAGAAAATTGTGCATCATATTTTTTATACATATTTTGCCTCGACTGCAAAAAATATGGATTTGAAATATACGACGTCAGTTTCTTTCTTCGGGGAAAGGGTCATCGAATCATCTAAAGTTTCATTTTTCGGGCTCCAATTTCCGCCGACTTTTGGTTTAGCTCGATTTGTTCAAAGAGAGAATTGTTTTGGTGCTTGTATGTATGTAATACGTATATGATTTATTTAATTCTTTATAACAGAGGATAATGATGAGTGACAAGATTAATGCTGAAAGTTGAAAGGTACTTTTTTGTTTTCCGCGCTGATTTCTCCGAGACCGCAAAAGGTATTAGTTTCCGAGTAACGAACACGGCTAATATTAAATATTCTTAAGGGCAAAGGATGAAATGAAATGAGAAACGACAGGATGTTGGATGATTTACGCAGGGGATTTGGATTTTGGAGAGAGAGAGAGAGAGGGGGGGGGGGAAAGGTCACGGCTAAATTTACATTTGGGGAAAAGACATGCATACATGAAGTCCTTTATTTTCAGGAATACATAATGGTGAAGGGAAACGGATATTTTTCATGGATAATTTCCAGACTTTACACTTCCGCTGTTCCTTTCCTGTTTAATTAGATAATAATAAGGTTTTGAATATATTTTTAGCAATAAACTTTTGTGGCTATTTATATTTAAAAAAGGGAAGTTTCACGAGTAAAAATAAATTGAATCAGAAAAAAATGCTTCGAAAAGTCAAAGCCCCATCAGAGTCACGAACATCTTTTAATGTCCGTGATTCAGGCCAGTAAAAGGTAAAAGGATGCCATTATTAGAGGGCTCCTCCCTTCTTCCAGAAATCATTATGAAATCATAATATCCAACTATAGTTGCTTAGAAGTTACTGGCTATTTGCGTGTTTGTTGATAATGTTTCTAGAGAGTTACGGAGTGCAATGAGACTGCATCTGAAGTATAAATTTATTTCAACTCATGACCAAAGCCATGCGAGCGACTTCGAATTTCAGTTTAAAAGATAAACCAAAGTTTAGAACTACTGATATTTAAAAAATGATAAGTTAATGTGAAGGCCTATCTGTATGATAAAATAAAGTTAATTTATCGACACGGTCTGGGACAATTAGTATATTTAACAATTTCAATTTTGGACGGTGTAAAGACTTGCGACCGACATTAAAATAAGATTTTCTTTTGAATTTGGCTTTGGTTATAAAAGCAAAGCTTAAAATATACTTTAATTAATTCTACTTTTATTCTTACTGCGATTTGTCCAATCTCCGCAGTTAAATTTTTAAAATGTTAGGAAGGATGAGTCCATTAACTGTTTGTAGTACATAATTAATCTCTTAAACCAGTGTAAGTATTAAACGAATCACTCTGTCAGATTGAATACGTTTTGTATCTTTCACATTTCAAAACTCCAAATTCCCACACACAAATGCATGCAGGTATTGCTCCTAGTCAAAAATAAGCTACAATATTTCGCATTACAAAAAGTGCCTACAATAATATCTTCTACAAATTCTTAAAACCAAACACTTCATCGACTTATCACGAAATACATTTCAAAAATATTTAGAATTTGCGGAATACTACATGCATTTATGTAAATTCACCTAAAAAAGCTCACATTTATTACATTACATATGTATGTACATACTTTACATACATTTCACCCACCACATTAAAATCTTCTGAACCGTTTGACCCTCGACCTTAAAAATGCAAATTCACACATTACACATTATCGTTTCAAAGCCATTAGCTATTATCTCTCATCTCTCCAACACACATATAATGTATAAAGCCGAAGTTTGTATCTGTATCCAAGTCTTATCTAAATAAGCACGCACAAACTCATAAGGTCCTTTTTATCTCTTTTTTTTGCTGACTGCACTTTTGACATTCGAAATATCAAAATAGGCCACTCACTCACTTATGTACTTCTCGTGTTTGTGTCACACATGTTTATGCACATAGGAACCTATTTTCTTTTTCAAAATTCGAAACTGCCCGCCATTAACCTTTTAGCGCAAAGTGTCCATTGAGACGGAAAGTCTCGAATCTCAAGTCTCAACAGGTCGTAAACAAATCTGCCCGCATAAACATAAAAAAAGTTCATGATCATGATGCGTGTGATACTTTTCGAATCTTAAGACGCAAGAAAATTTTCATTTTCGTCATCAACTGAAGGGAAAAAAATATTTAATCTGGTAAAGTTTTGGTTCATTCCGGTTCTTCTTGAGTTATTGTAAATAAAAAACGAGGTAATTTATGGCGGCGCTCTCATGGTCTGGGGCTTGGTCTAGTTTGCTCGGGTGAGGAAGATTCTAAAAGTTATTGTTTTGTTGAGAGATGAGATTATTGAAACTGTTGTATATACCTGTAAGTATATAAGGTTTATATAGGTGGTTTTCTTGTTCAAGGGGTATGTTTTGATCTCTATGTAATTTTTTTGAAGAGAAGAGATTATATGTTTTGTACGAACTTGAAATGGTTAGCGAATCTAGGACTTCACGCTCAAAGGACCGTTCCCACGTGGTGTAGGGGATGGGATAAGGATGCATAAGTCTTTTTTCGAAACCTTTGTTTTGACTAGGGAAAAGATGGATTTGGTTTAGGTAGTGGTGGTTGGTTTATACATGTATAAAGTGGCCAGTTTGGCAAATGTGAGATATCGATGCTAAGTTTTAAAAATGGCTACTCCTTGAATAATTGCTGAAGTTAAGATAAGAAGGTCGTTGCGTTCTTCAAAATGCAAAGAAGTCCGACTAAAATGTCCCTTTGAATATTTTATCATTATTTTTGCATCTGCAATATTTGCATGAGAATGGTTTATAAACATTAATTATTGAGTTCCCTGGAAGATTTGTGCTGTTTTTAATCTGAAATTGTTGGTTTAAAAAGGTAGGTTCCTTTCAAAGTTGCAACATCGATACACCAATTTATTTCGCAAACAAGCTATACACCGTTGATAATGTAAAGCGATTTTCCGCTTTACTGCGGTGGACAACGAGAGTGCTCTTAATAAACAATAAGCGGCGTGTAAACCATTGTTTTACAAACTTCTTTTTTTTATTAAAAAAGATCATTTCAGAAAATCTCTAGACTCTTTTCAACAGAATTGTCGCTTTTTTCAACTGTACAAGAAAACCCTGACATTATGCATTATGAGTAATTGTACACCTACTTACTACAGTAGTTTATGAAACTTGACTACTTTAAACCACTATTAAATTTTAAATTGAGCAAAACATCATTGCTTAAACTCTTCTTTACTCTTACTATGAAAATTGCAAATGTTATAGGGGAAAAATCGGGGCAATTCTGTCTTGAGTTTTGTTGCTTTAGAACACAATTTTAGACATTAATTTGCGGGCTTCGAAAATATTTTTTTTCTTCGGTGCTGCACCTGCATCACAATATGCAAATTATTACAAATACATACATACTTCCTCAATCTACTTATTCTAGGTCGGCCCTTTTAAAACCATTAGCATTAAAAATTCTATTTTAAAAATCGTCCCTCGATTCAGAGCTAGAGATAAAAACGCCGACGCCGCCAAAATGTATGACGCCTTTTGATTTTTGCAGATAGGTTGCATTCTATTCATAATTGAATAAAGACCTCCGTCGTAGACGTCATTTAGTCAACTTAATCATTAGTAACTTATTGCTAATAGTATAAGTCAGTTCCTCTAAGCAAAATGTAAAATTGATTAAAAGATAAGAAACTTTAAAAAAACGTTTTGAAAGAACTTTTTTTCATTCACAAAGGTTTGAGCAATTTGAATATTTTCTTTATCATTACGAAACTTTTTTTTAAGGAAGTCGTGATTCAGAGATTACTTTTTTGATTATCTGATAACGACTTAAAATGAGATAATACTTAATTTTACTAATTACCATTTATTTAAGTACAAGCAAAACGTAAGCAGAAGTCGAATGGATGACAAAATTGTCCTATTTTGAAATACAGTAGAAATGTTAATTAGATTTGGACGTGACTTGGCCTAATCTTCTGAGAAAAAAATTAGAGATTAAATTAAGAATTAAAAGGTACTTTCACACTTAAATATTACGACTTCGCCATCTCTTTGAATTAAAACTGGGCTATGGAGGAACTCCCACTCATGCCGCTGCTTCGAATGTCATTTCAAAGATCTCATCTCACATCTGAAGGGGCCATTCATTAATCACGCTAGTGAAATTGTATCAAAAATTTTCCGTAATTATTTTGGCTATGACTGACTGCGAACAATTTAATTAGATAGATAATAAATTGTAAGAAGCAAATTTTCCTCCAAAATTCCTTATTTCCCACCACGTACTACGTGAATGGTCCCCTCGCAAACTTTATGAATGCAATAAACTTCCTGCACTTCCCCGTGACTCAGCCACTGCCATTCTTTGCGATTTTTCCGAGAGCAAAAATTTAGACTCGACATCGGCATGTATCTGTGTTTTTATTTGTGTGTGAGGTTATAACGAGTCGTATGACACGTCCCGGCAGTCAATATGTTTTTTATCAGGCATCAGGGCTACGGGATCTCTTTCACTATTGTTGTGTAAATGATCATATCGTGAATGGTTAAAAGTGCTTAAATATAGTATTCTCTGGCATTTTTTATGACTTTTGAGAGTCGATTGCGATTGCACTTTATGGAGCACGTACTAACACGAGTTTAGAGGGGAACTGTGCCACTGGCACAATCAACAATATTCACATGATGTCACATAATATGTACATGTTGGGTTGGATTATGGATTCTAGCTGATCAATCGAGTGTATGTACCCACGATAAATAAAAAATATTAGAAAATTCCAATCGGAAATATTATTACTCGTTACTGAGAGATAGAAGATTGAACTTTGGTATTTACTCAGCAATCAGCCCATGATAATATTAAAAGCCTTAGGATGATCTTATATTCGTAGAGAGATAAAAATATTTGTTGGGAAGATCATGTTCGTGTTTTATAAATATTTGGATGTTGGGAGTGGAATTTGGTTCATGGTGAAGAATAGTGGTAGGTAATGGGGTTTTCATGAGACATGAGATTTCCGGAGAATTGCTCTTTATATGTTCATATCTGTTGTCTTGTTTGAGCCGCTGTTAACTGGAAACGTGCTTAATCCCATCTCACCTGCAGCTTGTCAGTGGGAATCCGGCGCATTTTGTTTGTGATCCATATTTAGGTATTTAAAAGTACTCAAAATTTGTAGGGTTGGAATTTGTAGGGAAAAAGCTAAAATTAGTAACTACCGGTAAAATCGGGTAAATGCCATTTTGGACTCAAAGAAAGCCTAGCTGCTTGAAAACCTGTATAAAATCATAATCCCATGTACAGAAAGTATAAAGTAGAAAAACTTTATTGCTGGGACATTGTGAGACAAATAGTGTAATCAATTCAGCGAGAGTTTTGGACATTTTGGACCTTTCCAATTTACTCACTGGAAAAAAACTCAACACTAAAAAATTGTTTTGATCGGGTGAAAATAGCGTGCAAAACGGAATGACATCCAAATTCCAAACTGTGATCAATACAAAGATTATGTACCTACTTCTACATAGATACTTTATTTTGACAGAAAAAATATTTTCTACACGTCTACTTATATAACAATTTATAAGTAATATAACGTCATATCATGATCAACATCACCATCAGATTTCGGAATTTGGAACAGGCAAGAGCATGCATATAGATATATTCAGATACCACGAATAGAGAGTAGAGATCGACTCAAACTCAAAGTCAGCATGAAAATGAAACGATGACTAATTTCAAAGTAACAAGTGCTCATTACACATTCATTACTGTAAATCTGTGAGCGTGGGTGGTACTCGCACATATTAACTCTTCTAGCTTTCCCATGCATCGCAAATTGCACTTAAACCTAGTCCAACAAGGCTTGTGGTCTATAACATGAACCCATGATCATGGTCATTTCTCATGTGTCATGAGAAACTTGAATCTAGCAACATACCGGTACGTATGTATGTAGGTTTAAAACTTAAAACCTAAAACCTAAAAGTGAAGATGATATGCGATAGAGAAATAGATTCCAACATATTCTGATATGCATATGAAATTTCATTTGTTACGATTCGAGAGCTTTCGAGGTCATAAAACGAAACACCTGTGGGGTCAGAGCAAGGCTTTAATATTTCTCAAATGCGAATTGACGAATGCGAATAACTCGAATTCTTGGCAGTGAATGAGGAGGAATTCTGGAACATTTTTGGGAATCGAACCAACAATCGAAATTTTTGGAAACGAAAAAGGTCATGTACTATAATAGATATGTACCTATGTACTAGATTTATGTCCGGGGTTGACATGGTCTTAGGTCGGTAGTTGAAAGTGCGCTTGCAAGTATTTTGCAAGGTCCAGTAGATTCTTATTCATTCGAGTTCTAAATGACACGAGTTACCAAATAATAAATGAATGAGCGCTAGTCCCTTAACATTGTACTTTTGGAAGTCTTTTCCCCACAAACTCTATAATACATACATATACACATAAAGGAAAGTTATTTTCAATCACAAAACTTGGATCCGGATTCAGATTTTAGTCAATCGAACTAATTAACCATGTCCATAATACTTTTATCAGAATGTAAATGTAAAATCCGTTTTAACCATTTTGTGCCAGGAAAACGAAAATAGATTAAAAACGCCCAATTTAACTGGATTAAAGAGCAAAGAATTAAATAGGAAAATGGAAATCCATTTCACTCTCAGTGCAACCGGCACAGGACACACAAAGAACTAAAAGCATTTCCTCCTGAGTACAAATCTCACATTCCTCTTTTATATTTAAGCCACACGCCAGTCCCAATTAAAAACTAATCATTTTATTAGCAATTAACACAGATTTACATGTATATTTATATTCCCCGAATCCTAATAGCTTCTTCCTAATATCTAGACAAAGTTGAATCCAGACAAATATCCAGAAAAACATTCTGATTTCCATTTCATCCTTTCCCATCCTCCTCATCCTGTCTCGTTCGCCCTAAAAAGTCCAACATAAAAGTAATACGTACTATTATCACGCATCCACGCATGCAAATCGGTCCTTCTCAGGCGAGCCGAGAGCGCATTACCCTAATCACGGCGTAAACTTACACCGGAAATGTAACATTTTGATTGTGGTTCTCACTCTTCTTCGCTAAACAAGCTTATTTATATACAAATGTTGTATATTTATCTCTCGTTTAGCCGTCTGAAAGCAAAGCAAACAACAAACAGTGGACGAAAAAATCATCATCGTCATCAACCGAGCTACAATAGATTATTTTTAAACAATGGGAATACCTACTACTTGCACCCATAGTACAAGTCCAGATTGAGACTCACAATTTCGGCTATTTTCAGACAAAAAAGGATTGATGCGTATGTGTATAAGGTTGGAATAAGGGAAAAAACTAAAATTGTTAAGTTCCGGAAAAAATCAGGTAAATACCATCTTGGACTCAAGCAAAACCTTGCTGCTTGAAACAATGTCCGAAGCTCCATGTGCCATATACACAAATGTAAAAAGTTGGAAAAACTCAATGGCTGGGGGAATTGTGAGACAAATAATGGCATGCAATCTGCGGACGTTTTGGATAGTTTCGGACATTTTTCTGATTTTTTTCCCTAGAAAAAAAAACGTTTTTTTTCATCCCAGTGGGAAAAGGCCGTTTCTGGTGAAAATCACAACACTACTACCCATGTGTAAATAGACACATGGATATAACGCATCACATGAAAAAGCTCCTCAAATTGTTTCCGCCTAGTTGGTCACTAGTTCAAGTTTGGAAAAAGTCGGTCATTATTACCAGCAGAAGCTTAACCGAGCTGAACTAATTTCTCCTCTCATTTTACGGGCTTTCATTTACCGGCTCCATTCCATTGTCATTTTATATAGGCTAGTTAATACTAGTAGCCTACTAGTAGTTGGCAGTTTTGGCGCAATTGGTTTTTCCTCGAGTGATTTGATATTTGCTCGCGTGCATACAGGTATGTAAGTATTATATTATGTGGCTATAGTACAAAAAAGTTCATTTTCACTGGCACGAGAAAGTAAGGAAATGGGACAGACTTAATGGGCAATTAATGGGATATTGGATATTGGTGATGGTATCGATTGTCTTTTTGTGAGTGATTGTGAGTAGGACAATGAGGACCGTTTGGCTGCATGCATAAGGCTATAAGGCTTCCCTTAATTACAAAGTAAAAGTTGGTAATCCGACTTCGGTATAATTGACAATTGAGGCGATTGAAGGCTATCCGTCAATATTGAGTATGACATGACATTTGACAAGTAGGGAAAGTGGAGCGGTTGACGAATGTCATGTGGTCATATATAAGCCAAAATTAATCTTTGTGTGCATAAAATGCTTCTAACGATTGACATTGAGTTTTGGACGATTCATCAAAAATCTTAAGTAAAATACTAGTACGGTTTTAAAAATATATTTGATCGATCTGCATTTCCCCTTTTGGTAAATTCGTTTAGAAACTGAAACGGAAGAGGAACTGCATAAAATGTAAAACGGGAAAATATTTCTATTTACATATCGTCAATTAAGTGATCAGGATACAACGCATCTAGTTATAGGCGAAAATGTCTGCTCACCAGGAAAAGAGCAAGGCGACACATAGGCATGCTTACACCAACTAAAGGTACATCTTAGTTCGTCTAAATTTCCGATTTCAATGAAATTTTACCTAAAAAATACATTACATTCACATAAATATCATGGACGGAGCATTTGGAAAGGTTGATGAAATGCAAGAAAAAAACTAGAATACTTAAAAAGAAATATACACCTAAAATAATCAAGACAAAAAACAAATATCACGGATTAAGTCAAAATGAGAATGTGAAAAGTTGTCATCTGTAAAGTTGGCAATATACCATTAAAGCACTTTCATTTTTCAATTTTTACAAACGGCAGCATTTTATATTTCCATTCTACAAACTCGGAGCCAATATTGAAGTAGGTAATTTAATACTTCATGAAAAGTCCACCAGTTTAACGGCGTCGACGCATACTTTACCTGCCGTATGAGTACATTGATAGAATGGACGGGAAAAGACCAAACGTCACAGATATTTACATAGGTGCCTGCACCATTTAAAAAAATATTTTTTTGAATTACATAAAACCCTTCTACGAGTAAATTGAATTAAACTATCTCATTTTTGCATTTTCCTCAAAAAATCCCCGAATGCTTTATTTAACTCCAAAACTCTATCAAACAAAATTAGACTAATAACATAAAAAAATTAAAATAAGTAATCTCAATCTTTCTTAACCTTAACCAACCAACATCCGCAACAATAGGCTTAACTCATCTCTTAAATCATCCTCACACGTAAAAATCTGGCTTCCTCTCTCACACAGGCAAAATTTGTCATCTCGTGCCACTTTTTTCGAAACTAAGCCCAATCTTCTCTCCTCTTTTACTTTTCCCATTTACGGTTGGGCGTTCACCCTCCTCGCCTATTCAAATTGGTCGGCTGTAGTGCTACTTTACTTATGTACTCTCAAAGTCTCAAATCATAAATATTCATCGTTCATCAAATCACATTCAATGAATTCAATGCACCTGCACATGTGCGGCTAATGGCTATTTGCTAGTCCTCTTTTTTTCTCTCTAACATTTTAATAAAGTGGGCACCACTACCCCTGCCAAATGGCCATCAATCACTTTTCGATTCTCATATGATGCACTATACATATAATGTGCCTCGTGCCAACAATTACTGAATATTGAACGCTCAAGTATTGAGGGGAGATATGTTATTTACACAATAATAATGAAAAATAAAAATATAGGGTATTTTCTTATATGCGCACATACACACATGCAACAAAATGGAATAAATCTCTGAGAGACAAATTGCCATCCTCATCTCAAATTGACATTGAAAATCAGACTTTTCTGGTTCGGCCTACACACTACACACACCCAGAAAAGGGGAAATTACATGGATTGGATATTGGACAATTTGAATGTAAAGTGGTTCTTGTGGCTTTAGAAAGTTACATGAGCTACATATGCATAAGCATAAGCATTGAAAAGGGAAAATGGGAAAAAGTTTTTGTTGTTATAAAATTCGGCTCAAGTTCTGAAATTGTAACTTGCAAATACNAAATGGGAAAAAGTTTTTGTTGTTATAAAATTCGGCTCAAGTTCTGAAATTGTGACTTGCAAATACTTGTGACAAGTGTGTGATGCGATATATGTGACATGGTGACATTTGCATCGCTCCAAGCTTTAATTCAGCTTAATAAGATGGGTAATAGAGTCCATTGTTTTAAATGAGGATTTAATTGGGGCTAAAAATAAGATTTTTTGCAGAGTATTCTCCTCCAATGACATTTTGACAAGGTCATGCGTAAGTATGTATGAGTCATATGCATATGTGCTCAGTTGACAAAAGCTCTTCTGGAGAATGTGACACGTTCGCAAAAATTTGATGCTTGATTTGGCTTTTGTCATCGACGCGACGATGCGTGAAATGTGAAACGAGTTACGAATTTAGCAAAATATAGTAACAATGCCATTGTCAATATATTCAATTCAAGGTTTTGCTGAATTAATATTTTATAAAGATAATATTTCCTTTTAAAATGGTTTTTATTACAAAAAATGATGTTTCTGCAAAACCGAAATGCTTCGTTTTTTACTCATAAATAAGAATTAAAAATTTAAAGACAAAACTCTGAAGCAATTTCTGACAAATTTTCGTTGGAAGTCTCAAAGCCTAAAAGCTTTAAATTTCTTGAAAAATATCAACGCTCTTAGTTTTGACAGTAGTCAAAATTCTACTACAAACTGAATGGCCATTTTTTTACAATATTTCGCTATTTTGGCTCCTCAGACTGACCACTGCTAAAAAAAGCTACTCATAATGGCTATTTTGTCTACAAACTTTGGATCACCTTATTTATGAAAATTGGATTACGTTCTTTCGTGAAGACAAGCATCTTTTCCCTTTCTTTCACTCTCACTCTTAATATATCCTTACCTCCAAACACTAAACGCTAAATATTTATTATTATTTTCAAAAAAAGTGCAACCACATTTTCTCGCTACCCCTTCTCATAAGTATATTTAGTATTTAGTATCACTTTAAACTCTCAAAACTCAAAAGCCTCTCTCTCTCTCAAAATTGTTGCTTTAAGTATGCCAAAAATATGATAATTTTAATGAGCTCACAGTCCTCCACATCCATGCATAATGTAAGTACACACGGATTTTTTTGTGCAATATCTCTTGCTAGAGTTTAGATTCACAGATATTCATGAGAAGAGACTAGAGAAGTGCCTGCAGTTTCCACTTTTTTTAGTGTCTATCATCGCGCTAAAGATTTTTTTTTGAAGGAGATAATGAATGCAATCTTGTTGCAAAATAGCTCAGAAAGCAGAATCACGATCAACTGCTCCTTTATCTTTGTGGGCAATTATCTTAAGTATGCCTATATTTGAGATTTGAGCAGTTTTATCTTTAAAGAGACTCACAAAAGGCAATTGCAATGCTTTTGTCTTGTTTGACATGTGCTTCTTTGGTCGTAAAGTGAGCATGTCGAAATCTTCTGTAGTAAATTCTATAATATTATGTATATAGTTTATAGTTTTGTGCAAGTTTATAATAAACTTTTAAGGGGCTATACTTGCTGCTTCAGAAAAAAGAATTTTGGGTGGTTTTTGTTTAAGCTTTGAAATGTTTAGACGGTTTGGCCAGAGCTGAGACAAGGTTTTTCTGAACGCTGAAGTGAAGGGGTAAAAATGCAAAAATATACATATATAGTACATAATTGTAAATGGTGGTGGTGGTTGCAGCAGCAGCAGAAGTGAATAATAATAAATTAGGCTGAAATGTGAAATGGGTGAAGTTGAGTGTTGAGAGATTGGGAGAGAGAGGCGCAAATTAGTTCGTTGGGACTTGGGACATTTTGGAGCGACTGGGATTGTGACTTGTGACCCACCGCAGGCCATTCATGAACAATATGCAATACATATACATACATACATAGGTATGCACATATTTGTAACCTTCAAATTTTTTTCGGCCGATGACACTTATTTATGGGGTTTGAAATTTTTGATTTGCAATCAATATTTTGCGGTAATGTCTGTATTATTCGGATGAATTGTAAAAGAGAGCAATCAGAAATCTTTAAACTTGACTTGATTCCATTTCGAGAGTTTTTTCGTACAATGTTACTGATGTATGTGCCAGTTATTGAATAGCTTCAACATTACATTTTTAAATCAGTTTTCGTTTGCTATTTAAAAAACAGCAAATTTTAAAGTGATCAAGATGCAGATTTTTCAGGCACATCTGAATAGTAATGTTCGTAATAAATGTGCCAAAATAAAACGCGAGAAATTCGTCGAACTTTTTTTGAAATTCACAATACGAATTAATAAATGCTTCATGACAAATATGGCCACAGATGACTTTAGCCTTGTCACGCAGGTTATAGGCAAAAGTCAATGTACATATGTACGTACTTAATAACAATTCTCAATAATACCCCACTGCATTTTCCTCCAGTTGTAATTATGTTTTCCATCAATTATACCAAGCGTCAATAAAAAGATTATGCCATTTGCGGCTTCAGGCAAGGTGCCTGAAATCCACATCAATACAACATTCGCAATTCTTCATTATTGGTCCAAGTGGTTGAGGTCGTGTATGTATGTATCTCCACAAGCAAAATTCTAATATCTTTTTTATTTTTCCTCTTGTTTCCCAAATTGCAGTTGCACCACCACCACCACCACACACACAGCCTGAAATATAAATGCATAAAATCTTGCAGTCATGCCCATGCCTTACACTATAACTCCTACACAACACAACAATCATTCACAGTTTAAAAACACTTTGAGCCAGTCATAATAATTATTACCCAAGTCAATTCAGAGTTTTTGGAGAGAAATCACTGCTTCAAAAAAATAACACTGTAATCAGAATCATTTAAAAACAGCATCTTCTACACACTACATGAAATATGTGTTTTGCAGACTTTTTGTTATTGCAACTTATGTACAAGGCATATATATATACATACATATGTAAATGTGTGTCGTTCAAAAATTACCTACAGAAATTTTGCAAAAAAAAACTGAAAAAATGTTGGGAAAACACATATATTTTAATCTCTGCTAAAAACTATAATTTCCTAGCTCTCTTGCGCATATGTACATAGTAAAGCAGATAATTTTTAAGAGTTGCAGCGAATTGAAACTTTTTTCGCTTTCGACAGATTATTATTTTCTTGAACAAGTTATAAAATCCGAGTCGAAATATTCTTAAATATGTATTCAAAAGGTAAAATGCGTGGCTTTTGTTTGTGTGTGGTTAAAGCATTAATATTTTTATGTAAAAGTAGTGGTAGTGAGAAATAAAAATCATGTAAAGCTTTCTTTCTCAATCTCGAGAGTAAATATTTGAGATTGAGAGTGTTTGAGTAAATACAGTAATAATAATGGGTAATTTACATAAGAAGGCCAGAGAAGATTTGTGTTTAATGGAAGAAATTATGAAAGAAAAAGAGAAGAAGATGGTTTCAATAATTCTTTATAACTTTATATATGTCGATGGTTAATAGTTTAGAAAAAACTACATGAATAGAGCAGCTTCTCTGTACTATCCTAATAAAGCTTACATTTAGTTTAGAATTTTTTAAACTTTTTTTTGTCAAAGCTTGAGCAAGATCTATAAATAGAATGATGTTTTATTTTATGTAAAAAAGATGCAAATATTTAGCGAACAATTTTTTTGATAAGCACAACACAATTTTAATAGAAGTTTGCAGGGGAGGTGGAAGTTTCCCAGACTGACTTAATTAGCCCGGAATAACTTTCAACTTTTATTTTTCAACGCCGTCAATTTCAGTTCATAAAGAGGTCAGAGTTACACGTAATAAAGATTCAAAAGAATATTCGGTCTGTCAGAACACTTGTTTTGTTGTATCATATATTTTTAAGGCAAGTAATTGACGGTATCTATTTTTCGCACGAAAGTCAATATTAGTGCATGTCTCTGTACCATGGCGTCGTCTTAATTTCAATGTTCGATTGAGCAATTTAGTCCAACTCAAAAATGATTTCAGGAAAAGAACTATTCCTCGTCTGCTGCCAATGTATGTACATGTGTATGTATGTAATGCATTTACTATTTTAAAATGTATTTCTTTCCCTTTCTGGTTCCCATATACCTCAATCAAGGTCCCATTAACATCATCAATCTCCCTCATCATCATTATTAATGTTTATCCTTGTGCTGCCGTGAATCCTTACGAAATTCTGAACAAAAGTTGTGTATAGGTATGTACATGCATGCATATGTATGAATATGAAGTTGATGCTTTTTTGTCTTTAAATGTTCAACTTGAAAATGAAAAGCGCACAAGATCAAGGGCGATGACGTTGTCGGAGCCAAGAACTGAAGCAATTTTCAAGCAAATTACACAAAAAGCCACGATACAGGCTCATTCTGGAATATGGTTACTCATATTGACTCAGACAACAGTCAAGTTTGACATAATGACTATTTACCTCCACACTCAAATGGCTTTTCATCTATTCCGTTCTCAAATGCATATAGTAACATACTTACATATGTAGTTCTTTAGAATCTGAACGGTCCTGGCACTAGTGACGACTGATATAAAATATGCTTATGGCCAAAAAAATCTGCGAGGATGGCAATCGCAAGTGGCAGTGGCACTTTGCAAAAATGAAGAAAACAAAACAGTAACTACAAATTGAGAGACTTTATGGCAAAAATATCTGCATCTGTCCGCAGTGTTGTGTTATATAATTGCTTTTGATTTAATTAAAATTTCCATTGTCTTCGGAATACTTTTGTTAATTTTTTAGTGAATTAGAAATTTTTAAAACCGTTTTCGGTCATACGGTTTTCAATCGGTAAAGCGGTTTTCAATACAATTCGACTTACAAATATTTGAATGCGTATAGTTTTGGCAAAAAACAAAAAGCTGTTTTTAATTTTGGTACAAATTATAAAATTTATTGTTTCAGCGACTATTTTACGCTCGAAATTCAAAGTGCAAAAATCCTAGCCATTTCATTTGTATGTTTATTAATAAGCGTACATCTTTTTGATCGCGTTCATCTGTTTCGCTATTGAATTCATTTTCATCCAGAAGTTGCTAAAACTGACATCCAAATATTTACCACACCGAACCTTTCTTGAACCAAATTAAACTAATCCTTCATAAATAACGGTTCTCCTTACAATAAAAGAAGCAAACTAATTTATATCAAATGACACTTGTGTAGCTAACTCAACTCACATCCCATCTTCTCAGAACCATACATACATGTATTCATCAAAATCCCAATAAAAACAAAGCCAGAAAAGATCTGCTATAATATTCTGTTGTTCTCATTTACACTGATTATGATTACGACAGGATATGTGTGTGATTTCGAGATTTGGTTCTGGCTTTTGCTCTGTAGATATGTAATGTTTAAAAGAAAAAAATGTTACTGACCTCGTGCAGAAATTTCATTTAAGTATGTATAACTACTCACATATTCACATTTGGTGTACCCATGTGAACGTGAAGTGAGTGATGAAATGGCCAAACCAATCCAATATCCAACATCCAATGCAATCTCTCTCTTATGTGCATTCTTCATGTCAAATTAATCATCTTTTTGCTTATTTCAAGCGGTCAAGTGTGCCTTTGAGCACAAATAGAATTTTTTCTGTGCCTTTTCCTTCACGATCTGCTCTTTGTGTGATTGCCTCATCTCTTCTCATCTAGGACATTGGAGGTAACAAGATTTCAGACGATTACGATTACTTATGTATACCTATACATATTACTTATAATAACTCAACTGGGCTGATCTGATCTCATACGAAGAAAAATGTCTCAAGTTGTGGGACTCGAGATGAAAGAAAATCCTTATTTACTTTTTCGAAGTTTCGAAGAATGAATGGGACAAATCGTTTAATCCTTTTATGCGTAATGATGTCGCACTTGGCTTTGGCTTAAATATTTATATGTAATATGCAAATGCCAAAGGAAAAGGAAGATCTTTGTTTCAAAACGTCAAGCCTCGAGTCCTCGAGATTGTGAAGAACTGAAAGTTATTGCAGGTGCTGGAAAAAAACGTTTAGAAATATAAAGCATCGTCTGTATTTACACTGTATTTAATAGTTTTGAAAAATGAAATCTTTGGGAAAATGCTGAATGCTACTTCAATTCTGCAAGCTGCAATAATTAACAGTTTATAGCTTCGGAAAAAGTGCTTCATGCTCCAATTTGCAGTTTCTTGTGACGCCCCTGACTCTGAATTCTGAATGCTAGGTGTTGTTTGCAGTTTGCACCTTGGGAAAAAAGCTTGTTTTTAAAAATACGTAATACGTAAGAGAGAGAGCTTTAATGGACTTCCAGAGACGAGTTGACGTCATTGGAATGGTACGTATTTACGCATTAGTGATATTTTTTTAATGATTATTTGATCGTTTACTATTATGGGGTTGTTTTATGGGATGTAGTCGACAGTTTACATATGTAGTCTACGAGAATGAAAACTAATCTGGAGCAGCTGCCGAAGTCAGCTTAAAAATATATTCGAATTTGACTAGGGTTTTATTCAAATTTTTGGTTAAAAATTGAATTATCTAAATGTATGTATACTTAAAATAGTAGAGGTAATTTTACGTAAGACCTCCACCTAGGCGATTGTGCAATTTAGCCGCTAAATCACCATGGCAATGATGATCGCGTAGTTACGGCAACGGTAACAGCAACGATCGCGTAAATTTGCCTAAAGGAAGGGTCATACCGCAAAAAATTAAACTAAAGTACCCAGCTATATGCTATTTAGACTTGTGCGCGGCTAAGCCGAAATAACGCTTAGCAACGCAACATATTGTAG
>JAHZMY010000881.1:0-24999 GCA_027743915.1 Seira sanloemensis
GCTGACTCCTGCTAGTCTCCCGTGTAATAAAATAATGAGAAACAAGATAATTTCTAATATGAGCAGCAATAAATTGTCCTAATTCAAAGGAAGAAAAAGAATCTGATTTAGAAAAAAAAACTGCTTGCTAACGTTCGTTCCCTATCTCACTCGGACTTGACTGAGGTATTCTAGGGCTGTTCCTACTTTCAAGTGCCAACTGATTTGGTTACTCGAGAGAGTCAAGTATTTTTCTCCCCAACGCTCTGGTTTCGTCGCTTATAATTAGCCACTTAGAACGCAGTGTCAGGTAGATGAAGAAATATAATAATAATAAACTTAACGATTTTTTGTCTGTTTAATAATGCTCCTCATTATTCCGTACAATGAATGTAGGAAGCCCATCATAGGTCAAGACATGTCGAATGCAGCCTAATTGTGACTGCAACAGCTACTTAATCTAGAAAAAGTTTTTTTTCTTCGCCTCTTCATTTTTACCGTTGGTAGAGTTGAAACAAGGCGTGATAAGATGAATTTTAATGGTGAGCAAAGTCCTCAAAAAATGCCACAAGTATGCTTTCTGTGACATCCAATTCTCTCAATATCCATTGTTTTCATACAAAATATCGATGAAAATCTATCACTGCAACGTTATCTCGGACGGAATTTTACTTGTCTGGCAAAAAAATGTCCTTCTTATCTCAACTATTCGGAAAGCGGTAATAGAAAAGATTTTGTGCGCCCTTTTTACTTTGATAGAGTCACCGCTTCCTAAAATTTACCTCAACGTTTTTTTCCTTCAAAATGATCTTTTCATCAGGAAGAGGCATTGAGACAATGCCGACAGATGAAAAGGAATTTAGAAGAGTTGAGATGGAATTTAACAGTAAAGGACTTGAAGAAACAAGCTGCGTCCAATGCTCTAGTTGAATTTTTCTGCGAGCAATGCAAAATCAAATAGAAAGTCAAAATCTGCCATCAAAAAAGCCCGCAGTAAATTCAAATGCACTTTAAAAAAAAAATACATCCCAACTAATTTTGCCTTAAGATAGGTAGCAGAATGCCTTTTGCAAATGCAAGGCTGACGAACGTAGGCACATCCGTCACTGTGTTTTTTTCGCATCACTCCACTTGCAGTCGCCACCAGCTCAACTTGAAACGCATGGTATTTGGAAGGCGATTCTTCTTTTTTCGTTGGCGAAACAAGTCATAAAGCTTTCGACAAGAATAATAAATGATCACGGAGTTCACATGGCATTATCATATCTATAGTTAACAGGCTATCAAAATGTCGAAAGGATGGAGAAGATGGCAAAGTACAGGCTGTTAATCACACTTAGACCAGGAGACAGGATTATGAATTGAGGCGAGTATATAGCGTTAATCAGCAAATTAATTATGTGTCGTCAAATGGATGAAACTGAGAAAGAAGAAAATTGCTCTTAAATTTTTGTTATCTCGAGTCATTTTGAAGACGATGGAGCGAAACAAGAGTGGTCTGCTTTAAATGTTTGATTCATTCGTACATACATTCCTACATCATACGTGTGTATACATCTGTTAGAATGGCCATGCAAAGAGGCAAAGTGAAAGAGGCCAATGAAACAAGTCACATTTTTCAATATTCGTAAATGCGTGACATGCCTAATTTTCTGCACCAAAGAAATTGGCATTCGTAAAAAAAAGCCTCAACCAGTAGTGTAAAAACATTGACTTTCTTATCTTCACCTGCCGTAAGCAAATGATTTAGGTTAATCAAAGCGCTTAGGTGCATTATATGTTCGACAAGGATTTTTTTTTCACGGGAAAGCAATTAATATCATTAAAAGTTGCTCTGATAAGTTTTCCCATGTTTTTGTTTAGAAAGGAATTTCTCTTCGAGGGAGAAAAATATATGATTAACCCCAACTGCAACCACATGATGCACCTGACCTGTGCCAGAAATGACAACTTAGGTATGAAAGGTCTGTCAACCTCTTTTCCTGGCAAATACAGATAGATATGTATATATGTAGATATAAACGCCGGCCAGTCTTCGTTTCGAACGGACTAAAAACAGTCAATAAACACATAATTCACCCAAGTCTAAGTAAATTTGACGAGAGGAAAATGATGTATATATGTACACACTTTTCCTTTTTCGCTATCTCAAATTTCGCAGACAAATGTGAAAAAGACTTTTAATGAATCTATCTATCCACGTAAGATAAGACACGACGATGCAATTATGCATTTATCGTAAGTGGATGCACTTCCTTTGCAAGCGAATGGAAACATTTGATCTTTTCGCCCTGACATTACATTACAAATAGTGGTTTCAAGGTGCTTGTTAGTCGCGAGAGGATATGTGCCAGACTAGAGACTGTTTTAAACACGTAATTATTTGGACAAAAAGTCAAGCGAGCTATACATTAAGCAATGCATTTTACCTTCACGAATGACTTCAGTCAGAAAGCTCTTTCCCATCAATAAGCAAGCTTATCAATATCAAAGCATTTTGTTCCATTTGAATAAAACAAAAGGAAAATTCAGAAACAGGAGACGAGGGAAACATGATCCCTTTAATGTCAAAGGGAAGATATGATTTTACCTTTTTAGTAAAGGAATGTCAACATTGCAATAAAAATTAACTTAAATCTGACTTCGAGTTCAGAGTCCCATAACAATGCAAATCGAGATTTTGTCCCGTAATGCAAAACAAAGAAAGGCCTAGCCCGAGCAGGCCAAGTATTTGATCTGCCCTTTGCATTTGTATGAAACAGGTTGTTTGAAACAAGTGTACGCGGATAGATGTAAGCCTTCAACGATGATAAATGCCCGTAATTTTCCTCAAAAGAAAAAAAACCTGGCACTACTTAAACTTATTGCTCTCACATTGAAACAATGTCTGTAAAAAGCCAAGCAGTGAACAAGGACGAATGCAATGCTGCATCTTGTTCCAGCAAACAACCCCTTCTATTTCTGGAACTCGTCCAGGTTGCAAGACAAATTTCATATATGATCTTATACGTATCATCATCTAGATAAGTAAGTGGTGTAGTGAAGACTGTAAGTCTCATATTTCAGTGCACATGCCACGAAATGTTCTTGTATCCCTGTGGAAGGGCTCTTCGTCACTCGCATTTGGTGACATTGAGGAAACCTGAGGCAGAAATTGAATACCGAGGCAACTGCACCAAATGCACGATGCCATGTAATGTCATTTGTTAGTTTAGGCATATGAAGTGCTTCAACAAGTGCCACACTGCCTATTGTTACAATCGCTTTGCATCTGCTGGACAGCATAGGTTGTGCCAGTGGGTAGGTCTCCATGAGATAAGAACAAGGAAGAAATGCTAGCAGGGAGGATGAAGAGTGAATACGCCTTTAATTTTCCTGATCCCCTACCGAGCAATGATAAAGTCATGTGATTATAAATGAGTGGTTTTCATGCCACTCTAGAAAGATGATGATAATGGGCCACAAAAGGACAAAACAAAGAAATAAATAACTTTAGTGTTGAGATTACAATCAAGAGGATAAAGTTTGGATTGGGCAACTTTTCCGTCATTTTTGTTCGGATTCTTCCTCTTCCGATTCGAGAGGCTTATGGTGCACTCAACTTAATGCGTATTAATAATAAAATAAGTGGAACTGAAATATATAATAAAAAAAGAGAGAAACCCCACTAAATTATATTTGGCATCGTCAGCACACGGTAACTACTTCGGTGCTTTCGATATGAGGTCATTGAGATTTTAATCCAATGTAATCATAATCCGTAATCACACAAATAAAAAAATGAGCAATAAACTTGGAACGTGTCAATGTCAGTCTGGTGCATTCCAAATGCCAAACTCTGAGCTTTATCTTTTTTTTCGCATTTTCAGACTGAAGTAGCATATCATCCAATGGCATTATTTCTATGATCCACATAACTCCAATGATTGGTTTTGAGCAAATAACGAGAAAATCGTTTTAGTATCTTGTGTCGTATGTCAACACCAATTGTAATTTCGCTGAGTGTTTTCAATGAATAAAGAGCCAATTATTTTGAAAAAAATAATCAAAGTTTTCAAGTGACGCTTGAGCAAATATTTAACAAGTAAATGCGCTTCTCCAAATAAAAATAAATCGTGTAAAAAAATGAGCTGATGATTCGAGTGTGCATAAACGACCACAATTAATCGTTGTAATTGCTTTAAACGGATTAATTCTTCAAACTAACAACGCAGCAGAATTTTTTAAAGGAACGCTTGTCCCTGGTAACAATTACCTCTCTTTTACATTGGCATTTGCATGTCAACAAGAGCTTTTATGGAAAAATTGGTCTCGTTAAAATTCTGTTTGACATTTAAGTGTGTCGTTTGTGGTTTGTGGTGACATTCCACGGCTTGTGTCAAGTATCCGCACCGCGTGCATACCTTTCCTATCAGCACATTCCATGAGAGTGTTTAATCTGTCACATGAAATGGACAAGTATATTATTAATTGGCAAATTTTTAAGTAGCAGCTTTACTTGTGAAAAATCCTAGGAAGCATTTTATAACAAACCAATTTAGCTTGAATTACATAGTAAACAATTTGTGTCAAGCCTATCAGACATGCTAATTAAATCTCTATAGGCACTTCAAGAACAAATAATTGTCACAAGGTAACAATGGATAATGTCTTTGTAGACAATTCGACTAGCACACGTCATATACAGCTTATGCATGTTATACTCAAGCCATTAATTTAATGAGCAACTGTAAATTGGTGCTACCAACACTTCAAGTTCATGCTTAAAGTTGTACAAAAATTTACCAACTTTCTATCACAGTCATGCGTACTTGTAAGTTGTAAGTAAGTAAGTAAGTAGTTTCTACCTACAGTCGCAAAGCCTATGATTAATTACAAATTGACGATTTAAGTCTGTGAGTAAGCCAATCTCAATTCAAATAAATACTACAAATGATTCTACGATGTACTATTGCATATTTACATTCAGATGATGGTAATGATGGCGTCGGCAGAGTACCGGTGGGAAATCCCTCTTCTTTCCTGGCATAAAAAACGATTGACATTGGAAAACTTGAATGAAAGGCTTGATACGCGAATTAGAGAAAAACACACTTTACTTTTCAAAAGATGTGATAAGAAACACTCCCACTCCAAATATAATGAAAAGATGGATAGTACTGTTGTACATGAGGTTCGAGTGGGAATACCACGGCTAGGGGAACTCCTAGACCTTGGGACATTAAAATAAAATATTAGCGATACAGCAATCAGATATTGAGACTGGCAGATAGTCTTTGGGTCATGTTTTTTTGGGAGGTTAACGCGTGAGTAAGCATGTAAGCGTGTAATTTATCATGCAGCACAATTTCATTGTTTCAGTTTGTTTTTCGTCAAAAAAACTGTATCTGTGAGAAGTTGAAGCAAGGAAGTAGGGGAAAACTGTGTAATTGTTTTAAAAGAAAAACTCCAAATTTCCAGAGATACTCTAGATTTCATCTAAATTACAATCGTAAAACAGTCTCCTGCACATGAGTCCGACTCAATTTCAAAGGAAATTCCAAGAGTGAAACAGCCGGCTCGGACGAAACTCCCGTGACTACGACGAGTGATACTAATTTACAAATTAACATGGAAAATATTTAAGTCTCATAAAATTATCTCTCTCTCTCTCTTGAAATAGTTTAGAAGCCAAGAAGAGTGATACATTTTGCCAGGGGAAACTTGAAAACGTCTTGTTTAAAAGCACACACTCTCATATCAAGCAAAGGTGGTGGCAAGGTAGAAGCGATGCAAAGTTGTTTCGCAGGTGAGACGGCACCAAAATCAACAGCGTTGGAGGAATATTACGTACACCGTGTAGCAGCAGTAGCTTCATCAGCATATTACGATGATCAGAATGATCTGATGCGGAAAATCAGGATATGTAAACTGGAAATACCCAGATCTTGCAGGGGAGGATGATGATGAGTACCTACAAAAAATAGCGCATCATCGAAGTTTCTTCTTTTTCACATTTTCGTTTTTCATGTTGCATTGAGGAGCACATGAGAGTAACTAGCTCATTGTTGGAGAGCCTTTCGTGTCTTCCCTTCTGATGATGGCTTCTACTGCCTTACAATTTTCATTCGAATCAGACTTTTGACAATTGTGTTTCTATCATTGTTACTCGCAAACGTTAGTGGCCCAGGAGTTTGTTACATGGGTAACATTGTTACACGACCAAATTGCTGATGGGTGTTTCAATCTGCTCTGACTATTAATTCAGGTGAGAAAGACAAGAGTACAGACGTCTTTGAATGGCCTTCCGGACTTTCATACATACAAGTCAAGAAGAAGAAAAAAATTCTACATTACAAATTCGGAAGGTATTCCCATTCCACGGAGATAATGGCAGCAATAATTCAAAATGTTCTCTCCTCTATTTACACATTGAACTAGTTTCATGCTATACCAAAAACTTCGGGAAACTCGAAACTACGAAGGGCCAGCGAACAAGGATCTAATGCCATGATATGATGACATTAATTGAGCAACTTATTTTAAAACTCATAATCATAAAGTCGTGCTGCCTACGTAAATAAAGTAAGCATGAAATTCCCATTTTTGCTTGTGAACACGGTCTTAATTTGCTGTTCTTCTGTCTTAATTAATAATGGTTATTGTACGACATATCTACACATTTTTATATGTAATAATAATTAGCAGTATTAAACAAAGTTTACAAGCTTGCGGGAAGCCTTCAAGGGGGAAAATAGTCGTAATAAATAGGTAGAGCAGCTCAATCATGTTTATTTATTTCGCTGACGACGATGTTGACCGTATTATTTACATTTCGCCTTTTGCCACATCTAACGTCCATGTCTTTTCATACGAGAATCTTTGTTGGGATTCCCCAAACGGTGTGTGCATCTTTTAGCACTTGTAGAAAAAAAAACTCACTGTCTACCTTGCACCACAAAACAGTGGTAAACACGGAGATAAGTGTCCATAGGTATGGCAAGTGAGAGCTACCTAACGAGTGCCTTTACCGTCGAATGCGATGCAATTTGAAAAAAAACATCTAACGATATATCAAGATTACTCATCTTCAAAAAACGATCATGATAGGGGCTTTTGATGGGCAGTAAAGAGCAAAGAGATATGCCCAAATAAATAGATATCATCACGCGTACTCGGACAATGAATGACCAGCATAATAATTTATATTGTAATTAGTAAGTTTGTCTGGTTATGCATGCTCCATCAATCTGAAGCTGAATTTTGTTTCTACGTCCCAGAAAAACGAGAATGGCTCATTGCAGTCAGTTAGAGTACCTAAAATATAGTCGATGATGACAATGTTAATTACGCAATTTAATATTTTATGTAGACGTCATTTCTCGGAACTAAACAAAGAGTGACGTAAGTGCGCGTATTCACATGCGATTTTTTCTATTTACCTTTGTTCCCTGAGTCTGTGCTTGGGTGAGATTTCAATGTTTCTTTTCTCGTGAGGATGGAGCAAATTTACTCGTTTATTTTGACTTTTTTCTAATGAAGGGTTGACGGACCATTCATTTTCATGTATTGATATCCCCGTCCGCGATTTCGCTGACATCTCAAGTCACTTTAGAAAATTATAGTTTTACCTGGAAGCATGATCAATAATGTTTTTCTCTTTTAGCTTATTTGAAAACTACATTGTTTACAACTTTAGTATCGGAGGCAATAAAGTATAAAATAAAGTTCGCGAGGTACCAGCAGACGCAGTGCTTCCGAATCTACCTTCACCAATGTTTAAAAATAATTGAGCCATTCAGACATTCAACATCAACGCTGACACTTTAAACTTAATGCTATTTAATTCATTCAACGTAATTAATGTTTGCTCCTGAACAAACTTAGGCTTGCAGCAATCATATACATACATATTAAATCTGTAGAAAGAAATGAAAGTGGCATTGCTCTCAGATTTATTTTTTGCAGGATAGTATTGTGTAGAGTGTCTAAACAAGGCAGGTAAGTACTAAAAAAATCGCTGACATATTGCAAGCTTGAGTGCACTTGCGAATCGTTTTTTATGCAATGATCTGCAAAACGTTTTTCAGTCCGTAAGTCAATAGAGGCCACACCAAACAACGGATTAGACAGTTTTTAAATGCTGGTAAAATCTCAACAGCTTATCGCTGTCGTCATCGTTAAGCGACAAATTATTACAATCAGTCGGCTGTAAAATTTTCAAGAAAAAGTAGTAAACCTGTCTGTCAAGATTTTTTTCGGCAATTGTCCAACTTACGAGGTAATGTGCAATGTACTGTATTGTTATGAGTTGAGGAGACAGAGACAGCGTCGAAAGAAAGTAATAATGCTATTGCGGCTGTTTATATTTAGAATTATGGTTGCATAGTTAAGAGAAAAGGCAAGAGCTAGACAAGGCAACAAAATTTATACTGTGGTAAATAATATGTGAGCATGACAATTCCCTACTTTTTCATGTTTTCATCTATGACATTTCCACATTGTAAATTCCTCGTCAGTTCCGTTGTGGATCCCTTTGAAACGCACTCGAACTGACAAATTTTTACCATGTCGCCGACTCAGCCAGGTTTCCTTTTGTGCATTAGCAACATTTAATATATTATGCATAAAGACTAATTTAGTATAATGTTGACCCTGACATTCGACTCGCTTTGTCTTGTGATCTTTTCAACTTCTCACATGAATTAGTATCGCGTCATACTATTATTCCGTGTAGAATCTGGAGAGTATATTTTTTTCTCAGGATCTAATTTTTATTAGATTTAATCAACATGAAAGTTGGGGTGTCAGATAATCTTGATTTCGTTCGGCCGACAATGTGCCGTGTAAAAGAGGAAATACGTAATATAGCGTGGTTGATAGTGTACGTACGTAACCCACGCTTCCTCTCTCCTCATTTTCTTGATGAATCCGAAAGATAAAAATAGTATTATTTTGCTTTCACACAGATAATGACGACAGATATCTCGCCCTTTGATCAGCCTATCTATTAAATATTTTGATATCTTTGAGATTACACGAAAACAATATTTTCTTTCACACAGGTGGTACCTAACATACTCACACACATACATTCAAAGACGGTCACATTCACGTCAATGAGAAAAGATGTTTTTGTACTCTATTAAAATAATCAGGACCAAATTTTTTCCATTAGGAAAGTTCTCGGGTTTCTCTGCCTTTCAATGACTACATGAGTCGCGTTGATCATCTCATCACCCACAGGTTTTTTCTAGAGTTTCCTTCAAAAGGGGCCCGGATTTTCTTTCTTTTGGTAATATAGAAAGTGACTTAGAATAGAATAGGGAGGATCATTGCAGTTCCCATCGTAACTGAAGGTGAGGTGGTGGTGGTGGTGGTGGGCGACTCCACACTATCTCCTTGACTAACATAACACCATGCTTTAGATAGCTATGTTTTGGATCTTTTGCAGGGCTTGATGTAATCTATCGTAAAAATATCTCGATATTTTTCAACATCACATTCTGGATTACACTTTTCCTCGCATTTTTTTGTAAAGCGCTTTTGCCCCTTTCTTCACAAAATTTTGCTTGTAACATCAGAGGTTTTGGTTGTGAGAACTTCCACTATAATAATATGCATATTGTCTTTGGGGTAGAATCCGACGTCGATAGTGATGGTGTAAGCGTTCAGGCATTATGGTAAAGAGCACAAACTGTCTACTACAAAGTAAACATTTTTTTTACTAATCGTAAGATGCAGATGTAGTGTTTTTGCTGCATAGTTCAGTCAACCAGATCTGAACTTTATCAGCATTTTTAAATCCAAGTCAAGAACCAGGTTTTGTTTGTGCTTCGAGAGAAAAAGAGTTGCTAATGAATCAAACCAATCCAATACCAATGCAACTTTAATACTCGTAGGAAAATGAAGGTTGGAGAAGGGATTAATAAAAAAAGATTTTTTTTGTGTGGGCCACCAAGACAGAGTTTGCTCATCGTAAGTCAACCCCATGGTGTTTGCTGTGGCATGGCGGGAGCAGATATAAAAAAATTGTTCCGTCTTCATCCAAGATGTGCATATAGTAAATATTCACAGTTTTTTGATGTTGCCTTCAGTTTTTTTTCTTCGTTTGACTTGTCTACATTCATCAAAGTAAAGGCGCATCATCATCATTGTTTGCGCACAAGTTTCATCATACTCTCTACTCTCTACGATTTAAATGATTGCCTGTCTTTCCTGCAAGTTTTCTTGATTTTTTTTCTGCATTTCCCGTATTCCTCCTGCAACCTTGTATTGTCGTATTAGGGATGGAATTATCGATTTTAATTTAGTTATTAAGTCTTTCAAAAGAGAGATTTTGTTTGTTTAGAAAAATGCTCACAAAATCTGCATGCTAATAACCACTTGTATAGCTTTGTTAGTGGTAGGTCAGAAAAAAGAGCTTTTTTGATTCAGGCAGTACAAGATGTAGATTGGAGGCAGATCGGGAGAACTTGAAGCGTCTTGAAATCAACAAGAGAATTTAATTCACAATGCGTAACATGCACTTTTGATTCAAATCCGTAGGACTTGGACAAAAAGAAAATTATTATAATTTTGCTTGAAAGCTTCAAAGAATGCAGACAACCTTCCAACCCTCTCAGTTTCAGATTAACCTTTTATCAGCGTGCATCCCATTTTTTCCCTCTATCCTGAAAGCTATTACGCTAAAACACTAAAAAAATTCGGGGCTACACAGTTGTGCATGGTTGGTATGCTGATGATGACCATGATCTTGTAATATCCATTCATTTGCAATAAAAACAAAACATTTGAAATGTGCAACCTCACATTGTAATCAGGAAAACGGCAGAGAGCAAGAATTTCTCTTCGAATTATTGAAGATGATTGCAATTGAAGGAGAGAGAGAGCGAAAAAATTGCTGCCCTTCGTTTTGGTCGGGCAAGGAAAGACCGACTTTCTTGGAACCAGATTTTTTTTTTCATAGATACATATTTTCCAAGCCGATTGCTCCTTTCTTTCTGCACACAGTTTCTTCCGCCATATCCTTCAGCCCCTCATAATTGATTGTGGCAGATCACCTGTGCTTTTTCAGAACGCCGTGTTTGAGCGATCGGAGGTGGAAATGTGAATGTACGAAAAGAGTCTCCACAATCGAATCGGCGGAGAAAAAATCAATCTCCTCTGTTTCATGGACGTTAATAACTTTATTTTGCATCTTGTTACACGTCTTCATGGTAATGAATACGTACATATCACTTCTTCTTGCGGAGAAAAAAAAGTTTTTTTTACCACAGCACAAATAGCTTTGCGGTAGCATTGACGGTGGTGTTGCTTGGTGTTGGTAGCAGTAATAGCGTTACTTTATGAATACATTAATTATTTATTCATTTCAGGTTTTTATACTTGCAGTTTCACTCGTCTTTTTCTGCATAATCTTGCTTGAAAATCCAAACTGTTTTTTTCTCTCTTCGTCTTCTTTCTCTTCTCCTCATCAATAGTGCAATCATCATGACCAATTATGCCAACATTGCTTTTTAATATGGTTTTATCTAACCTTTTCGTCGGTACACTTTGAAACTTGAGTTTACAAACTTTTTCCTGATTTTTCGGTTGCATTTCAAAAGTTGTGCTGCAACCAATGAGAGAGAGAGAGAGAGAGAGAGCGAGAAATGAGTAAAATGCAGTAGCATCATCAGAAGCAGCTTCACGTTATCTTTTACTATTATCGTCCCCCATCATCGGTAAAATGCCATTAGTCTTGTTACAGGTATTCAGTGGCATTAGACAACCGCGGTATTTTACATATGCAAAGTGCACTCCAAGAGAGGTTTGTGAGCAAGTCGGGAAAAAAACATTGAAAAAGAAATAATGCGGATGCACATGAACCACACAGAGATAACCATGCAGACTTTATGGGATTCCAAATTAGCTTGGTGAGCAAAATAAAGTATGTGTTGAGAAGATGAGTTCATCCCCCGAAAACACCCTTGAGTCCCGATACGAGTTTCGCCCTTCATGAAAAAAAATAAGATTTTTGGTTCTTTTGAGAGCACGAAATATATTATATGTTCCGTACAAGTATGTTTTTAATATTATAGTTAACGCCATCATTAGTGCAAATCCCTCAGTCCGACTCGTTGAGACGGTAAACAAAATCGTTCACTTTTGTGAAACGAGTCCTCGTTATTCTTCTCCATTTTCACGGCTACTGATCATGAGATCGGCATCATCAGTTATTAAATCATAAGTTTCGATTACGGTTCAATAGCATGGTCGACTAAGCTTCATTGCCTAGTATGGTGTTTCCATTAAAGTGAGTTACGGCTATCGTGTCACAAAAAAGAGGAGCAAGTTTCCTTCTGCCGAGGAGGAACATTACACGATATGACATTAGCTGTGTAGAGAGATGGACGGAGTGAAATACAAATCATTGCACCAGCCTTGTGATTTCTTAACCTTTTCCTATAAAAACGGTGATACAATCAATTTTTATTAAGGAGAACCATGCGTATCTCGTCGTAATACGATGGGTATTACTCTATGATTATACTTGCGCCACTTTTATGGTACTGTTGGACTTCTCATCTAGATAAGCATAAGTGTGTATTTGCATTAAGCAGGCAAGATCGGCAAAATGCAACAACCCTCAAAGGGTTGACCACCCCGCAAGTCGTAGAGCCAGTGTTGCTCGTTCGTTTCCATCGTCTTTTGCATACCTACGCCAATATCATAATCCTTTTTTCTCACTTATTCTCCTGATTTGGAAACAAACACAATTAGGGAAGCCACTGTTTCTCTTTTTTATTGTTCAGAGGACAACCATTCTTGTCAAATGCTCGGCCAATTTATGAAGACTCTCGCATTGTCTCCCTCCATCACACGACCACGACTCGTCGAATGAAAGTGAAAACTGACAATGCCATTTAGAAATCTGAGTCTCTTTTGCCATCACCACGTTACACAATTCTGGGAATGCAACTTTCATAATTTGAAGACAATTAAATCGGCCACCTTTGTAATTGGCCACTGACACTTTAGATTACGAGAGACTTGCTAAATTCATAGAAATACGTTGGGGTCGAGATGAGCTCACAAATTGTTTGCTCATTTAATGAACTTTTAAAATTCTTACAAAATACGACGTTAGTCATCAAAAACCTTCGAGTAAAAAAGAACCTTTGAGGTACTTATATAGATATTGCCCATGTCAAACAAAGCAATGATGAGCGCATCATGAAGATTTCGGGAAATAAGGCTTGTATTTTTTTATGAAGCTGCGCTACTGTCGCCATCAAAACTAAAATCGGCCACCTTTGTAATTGGCCACTGACACTTTAGATTACGAGAGACTTGCTAAATTCATAGAAATACGTTGGGGTCAAGATGAGCTCACAAATTGTTTGCTCATTTATTAAACTTTTAAAATTCTTACAAAAGACGACGTTAGTCATCAAAAACCTTCGAGTAAAAAAGAACCTTTGAGGTACTTATATAGACGCTGCCCATGTCAAACAAAGCAATGATGAGCGCATCATGAAGATTTCGGGAAATAAGGCTTGTATTTTTTTATGAAGCTGCGCTACTGTCGCCATCAAAACTCAACCATCAACTTATTTCGTTTAACCTGAAATTCCTGTGATGTGGGCTCACACACATATCCTTCCAGTCATTCATGCTTTGGCACACTCTTGGATTCGCGAATATTACTTCTATGAAAATAATTATGACTGGTCAATAGTAGTTGCATTCTCAAAGCATTACGTATGTGGCGAAATTTTTAATAAACTGTAAGGCGATATTTCTGACGTTTATTTTTCAACATGAAGCTTCTCGCGTTTTAGAGTGTGTCAAAAATTCTTAGACGCTTACAAAAGATGAGCAATAGCCAGGCAGGCTTTATTAGTTTGTTTGTAATTGGAATGGAAACCAGACTCTCTCATCGAAGCCACACGTTTCCAGATAGTAGGAGTCAAAAATAATAGATAATGTATGCCTACTCCTTCCCAAAGACTATCCTCCTCTGGCTTCATACTCCCAACTCCCTCATCACTTTCATTCTTAAAAAGAAGACAATTTTTGAAGAAAAAATAGCTGAGTAATATTTGTTTCTGCTGTCGACAGAAAAGTTCCTTCTTCGCACAAGAAAGGAAAGTAATAGGTGAATCGGGAACATGCATAAAATGCAAGAAAAAGGAGTCAAAAGTGGGCAGAAGGCATGCTAGTATAGTATTTGTAGGCAAATTTTCTCCGACACATTCACAGATAATTTTGAAGAAATGTGTGAAGTACGTCGCAGGAAGTAAGTAGTATGTAATAATGTAAACGTAGTGTCTAAAACACTTCCTAAAACTTGTAATGCTCACATTATTCAGGAAGCTTCCACTTCGCAGAGGAATGTATGGCTACATTATTTTGCATACTTCAAAAAATCCTTTTTGACATATCTCTAGTCTCAGACAACTTGCTGACAACCTATATGTATGTACATATATATATGTGTGTGGTATATTATGCGAAAAACTTGACCCTTCCGGAAAGGAAAGTAATGTGTACCCCCTGTATTCCAGGCGAGATTTCAACGTGATAGACATCATCATCATCGGAGGTAGGTACAACTGAGAGACGAGAGAATACTTTTGAAATTGGGTCACGCACCACATATACATACTTACGTATCTACGTATACACACGTCAATATATTCTAAACAGTGCAGAAACGCTGTTTTCGAGTATTTAAAATAATAATGCGATATAAAGGTACGTGGTGCAGTTTTGGTGCAGTTGCCACCAAAATATCATTGCTTTCCACTCTTCACACTTCCCGTAATTATATGTTACATTATATCCGTTTTTTCCCTTTCATGAATGGCAATCCAGACTTTTCTATTGTTCAATTCTTTCCGACTATTGCGAGATTGTTGACGTCTGTAAAACAAGCACTTCATCGTAGGGTAAACATTATTAAAGCAACTTGAAAAGGTGAATGTTTTGTCAAAACAATGCCCAATTCTATGACATAATAGAGACTGCTTACAATGCAACAAAAATGCTGCCACTTTACGTACGTAGCCTCATCTCTTCATGCATAGGTATTTACGAGAGCAGAAAAATACACACAAAACACATCATAAGTAAAAAAAAAAGTAGATGCAATCGTCTGGTTCGGTGTGTTTGTCATCGCGTTATGACTCCCAGGATTTATTTTGCACAGTCCCTCTGCAACAAAAGCCCGGTACCGGTAGCCAATTCAATTAAGCCATAAAAGAGTCCAGCTTTTGCATGCAAATCCTCCTTAAAATTTCGCTCAACAAAAATAAAGTGATAGATGGAAACGTAGACACCTACCAAAGGGAAAATGATTTATATTACACCTGACTTTTTATTTGTTGTAAAAATGAGAACACATAATCAACATTTTCATTTAAAACAGACTTCAACTGCCTGTTGTATCATCATTACACATCACCGTCATCATTACTTCATTCCTTTTCGGACTAAAATAGTCAAGTTTTGCTGATTATGATACCAGTTATTTTGGCAGGGCGACGGTAGGAAAAAAAATAAGAAAAAGAATGATACCACTTCAAGCTTCCTCGCAAGATTCCTTTTCTTGCAACTGTTAACCCCATCATCGTCATTGTATTTTGAATATTTTAAGATGAGTGTTCGACTTTTTGAAAAAAATCCATTTCGAATCTTTCATTTCTTGATTGCAGAAATGCTTAGGTTGAACCAGCTTCTTCCATTTTCTCCATATAATAATGAAAGGCGCTCTTGAACAAATCACAGAAATCTATTCCATTAGAAAAAAATATATGTATTTACCTCTGCGCAAAACCTACTCGGTGCATACACCAGCAGCACAATGCGAAATAAAAAAACCATGCATGTTTATTTGCCTCTCCGTAGGATGGCTTTGCACGGAGCCACTGAGCCAGCTAAAAGTGCTCTGCGCAAAGCTATAAAAACTGCATCGGAATGCAAAAAAACAAAGATGATAATCTTTCTCTAGTAATTTCAACAACATTGAAGAAAAAAATCTTCCCTTTTAACCAGGTGAAATGTGCATCGGCTAAATGAAACATGTCAAAAACTTTTTTTCGTAAGCTGTGCAAAAATAAGATTCGAGAAAAGCAATTTAAAGTTCAATTTTTGTAATGAAAATTTATCACCGCCGCTTGACTTTTTATGTATGCAGCAGGCAAAGTAAAAAAATAACATTATCTCACAAGGAAAATCTTTGCTTTCGTTGCTCCCGTGCAGTCAGCCCTTCAGCTAATTCGAATTCGTAAGCTTGTGTAATCTAAAATAATAATTTTATGCGGAATCAGGCTGAATGGAAAACTCATGTTGGGAAATTGATGCGAATCGTTAACACCTACAAACACTATTTAAATTCATATCGTACTTCCATGAACCCTTTCCACCTGCTTTTTTCCGCCACAGCTTATCATTTCACTTAAGATTTGATCGCTTTTAAAAGGCAAATGAAAACTTTTTCAGACCAATATCTCCATTAAAAAAACGTCTATCAACCCACTTATCTAAAAGGGAGCATTGAGCTTAGTCATTGGCTGACAACAAACACGTAATATCGTTTTTAAGTGGAAAAGTAATTTGATAATCTGGTAATTTGAAAACTAAAAAATATCAGAATCTATGTATGCCATCCAAAAGTTGAGGTTGCAAGCAGTTTCCACTTGTGATTTTCCCTCCTTTATTACGTTTTTAATGGAAGCTACTTGTAGCTAAATAGAAGCCTTAAAAGGGCAGGCGTTATCTCTGCTCTTCGATACGATCGCTAAACACAAAGGATAAGTAGCATAGTTTTAAGCACAGAGCATAAAGATTCTTGAGATAGTCGTTAAAAAGTAAGTTTGTCCACGATGAATTGCGAAGGAAGAAAGTTGCCGTAGGATACCTAATAATTTCTTACCTACGTCATTGTAGGTCAACAGTATTGAGATTGCAAAACGTATATTTTTATCCATTTCCAATCACTCATGTGTGCATTCACATATACATACATATTGCGAATGCACTATTCGAGAATTTTGATAAGACAGGAGTTATGAGGTGGCCGGTTCACTTTGAACTAATGGAGTAATGACGGATTTCTAAAGGGCATAACGGAAGTTGCAATTCAGTCCTCTCTGAAAATTATTTGTCCGACTTGCATTATCACTTGTTTTATAGTTGGCAAGGCTGAACTCTCAAGTGTTTTTAGTAGCAAGCATTTGGGCCTTTTTGGTAGTTGACAAGTATGCAATATGGCATCAAAAGAAGTACGAAGTGTATTATTAATCACATGTAAATTATGTTGCCATTCTTAGCGTAAAATAACCCGTTCAAAAGAATTCGTGGAGGGATTGCTGGTGCACCGAGAAGAGCTCTTTTCTCTCTCTGTGTATACTCCAAAGGTAGACACAATATTTTTTAAATTGTACCATCAACCGAAAGGAGGAAGAATAGACGGCAGAAATGAAAACAAGTTTTCTCCTTCTATCTCGTATGCATAATATGCATACGACTTGCACTGCATTGTTACCAAACACTGCCCTCTGCGCAAAGACAGACTTGCCAATATTATAATAAACTGACAGCAAGAAAACTTGATGCTGATTGATTATTTCTCTTAAGGGTAATTTGATTTGTTCACAATGACCCACCAAAAAAACCACTAGAATTCTTTGAGCTCCTTCTTACGCTTCTGCGCTCATGCGTTAGGAATGCGATGGGATTATTATTGTCATAGATATAAAATGCTCCTTTTCGCGTATCATTTCTCGAAATTCCTCTGCAGCTTGTGTTGCAATTGTGATACGTGCGGAGCACAGTACAGGTTCTAAAGTGTGTGGACTTTCGGTAGGCTTCTCACTAATTAACAAATGAAAGACTGAATTTGTCTTATTTGCTATCATGTATGTAAAGGGGTTATATTGAATCCGGGGTACTTATTTTTAAAATATGGGATTGGAATGTAACACAGCTTCTTTTTACGCTTGATCAGAGATTGAGACTGTGCACATAAATGCTAATTTCAAGAATGAGTTTTCAATGGATGAGAAGAGGCTTGCCCACTCGCCTCCTTGCAGAAAGACGCACACACACATATGCATGTGTACAGGCCCGAGAGACTCAAGGAAAGCGGCAGAAGAGCTTGTTTCAGGGACTCTCGCACAACTCAACACTTTTTCGATGAGAAATGGTGGCGATTAAAGGCTGCTTGCCTTGCTACTAAATCATCGAAACATTGAGCGACTTTTGTAGGCTCTGAGAAATGCTGAAAGAGCAAGTTGGATGAACATACTTGCATAAATTGTGTTATTGTGTTATGCTCTTTCTTGCTGCCTTAAAAACAATTTATTTGTATGCACACTCCATTATTCCGTGTGTTTGTCCAAAAGACTTGGCTCAGTTATCGAGTTTTGCCTTATTTTCCCTTCAAATATGAATAAATCCTTTCTTCTTCCTTCAATTTTTTGTGGAGGCGAATATGACACTCGAGCGTAAGATTCAATTCATGGCTGAGCCCAAACTCCAAAAAGATGAAAATATCAATGAAAAGTTACGTAAATAGTGTTCCTATCCTTATCCGTTTTGATGCCAATATTTTATGTTGTGATGTGTGCCGTCCATCTCCAGTGGGATGCAAAGAGAGTAAGAGAATATTTTTTTATGGAAGCCCAATTATGGATTTTGTGGCCAATATTATATGTTGTGATGTGTGCCGTCCATCTCCAGTGGGATGCAAAGAGAGTAAGAGAATATTTTTTATGGAAGCCCAATTATGGAGTAATTGATCAGTGTAATTTTTGTCGTTAATGTTTTCAGACTTCACTTTGATGACTGTCTGATAACATAAGTCTGATTTATTGCTGCTCATACATGCTCACATTTGTAGCTTTAATTTGTTCCAATTGGCTTTGGCAAAGGCTGCCAAGTATTTCACCCTCGTTGATCTTAATTCCATGATCGTGTGATATTATTACCGTTTACTCTGCCTGTAATGAATGAAGTGTATGGGCATCTACAAACGCACATTCATCAAATCCCATTTAAAGTTGACTGAAGCAAAAGGCGCACCTCTTTTCAGCGCAGGTATGTAACTAATGTTATGTTATCCCGGTTACATGCCTAATGACTACTTTCATACTCCATCATCATCGTCGTCGTCCACCGTACTAGAGTACTTAATACAACTGCAATATCTTCAGTTTTTCAATCAGCCCTAAGTAATGAAATTATTAAATACTTGCTTTCTTGTATTATTACAAAATGTAGAAAAAAAACTGTTTAAAGCAATGAAGAGCTTGCACAGCTTTCCTGCTACTCATTCGAAATCTTTGTTGTTATGAAATTAATATTGAAAAAAAAATAAATGCTGGTACACGGCTCATGGCTCATTTGAAGAATTGTTTCGTGCCCTCAGGAGCAGTACGGTAAGATCTCGTTACGTTTTGCATCACTTATAATTATGAAAGAATTCCTTTATGCAGGGGAAAATTGTAAAATACTGATGGAATGTGAATAATACTGTCGTCATCCCGCAATAAAATATTACCCCAAGTGAGAAAAAACCAACAAAGTAACAATCCTTTATGTCAGTCATGTAGCACAGAAGTGATAAAGATTTGATAAACTTTTAACTTCTTACCACCACCATCATCAAGCTCCAGAAATCAGTACTTGAATCTCCCCTACCGCATTAATGTGTCAATGAAGAATCTTGACGATTGGGAAAGTCGGGGCATACTGACTCTTCTCCGTATACCGCATACTTCCACTAGAGACAACACTGAATATGTAGCGTTCCTACTAGATTTTGCTTCAAATTGCTTTTCGGATATAAACTACTACTGCGAAAGAACTTTTCGTTTCTTGCAGGGTTGCTGAGGCAATCAGAGTAGATAGATATCAATTCATAAACTCGATTATCCGTGAGATTCTCTTCTCCCTCCAGACAATAATTACCGAATAAGTGCCACCATATACACTTTTAAACATGTTTGACCATGTGCTTGTTGCTAAATATTAAAAACAAAGATTTGCTTTGATAATTCCGTGCAACCAGATCTTTTACAAATTTCCTGTATTTGTTAAATATTCACCACAAAATCATTTCATCGTACACAAGACAATTTTGAACGCAAAAATGAATTCCTACTTCGATTCATTTTTCATTGTTTCCCTCAGAAACTCGTAAATTCTGTAAACCTAGAGAAAAGACGCAACTTGCAAATTATTTTTGCAAGTTTACCCTAATTACATATAAATTATAATATACACTAATTACGGCCATGAATACATGCTCTTTCAGCATTGCGGCATTAAAAGCATCAATGTCGGTGTTAAGAAATTATGTTTACTGCACTTTTTTTCCTCTGCGAGCTGATCTTTGCTGGCTGCAAGTGACGCGTTCTTCCAAATACTAAAAGTCGGCAACGCATTTTACGATAAATTAAATGCGATTACAAGTGGCCTCTTAATGTATCGGGTCAATTTTGGACTATGAAAGCAGAAATAGTCTGACATGCAAACATTTGATCACATTGGAGTTATCCAGCCCACCAGGAAGGACAGGAATGTAGTATGCCAACTAACTAATCTGTACAAAGAGATGCGGCAAGTTTGGAATATTTACAAGGTGCTCATTTCATTCTGCCCATTTTAAAGCGAGCCCAAAGATTTAAGGTAAGCCTAACATTTGAGCAGTTCTCTGTAAAATTTTGGCGCAATATATTATAACATGCTGTGGCTTGCAGTCAAGGCTTATAGACATGTCCACATGTCATCGACCATTCATCATTGGCTGATGCTCTAATTACGAAAAAACCATGTTTCCATCTCGTCGCAATAACATTACGATGTGCTTATCTTATTGGTACATGGTATTTCAAATGAAATGCAAAACATAAACGTATCCAACGTCAGTTCATTGCTCGCTACTTTTTTTCAGATATGGAATCATCAGCTTTTGGTGTAATCACGATAATATGTATTGCTGCCTATTATGCATAGGTACGAAGAAGAGTAAATTACACTGTGCTCAAGCATAGCACAATGATTGAGATACGTTAAACGATCATTAAAAGTGTACATTTTTCCCACGCCAAATGACTCAATCAGATAATAATGCATAATGTAGCCATTTTTTATGTTTGCTTAGTGCAAAAAAAAAGAAACAAAAAGCACGCATGTACTCATCACCATACCTTGGTCAAGGTATCCTCATCATTGTAATCCAAAGTGACATTGGTTGGACTAAAATTGGACTGAAGAGCTGCCTCATGATGACCAAGACTCCTTAGAATGTTTTGACGAAAAGTGACAAGTTGTTGCTGAGATCCTGACGACGACGACTGTTCCGCCGCATAATTTGCTGCTGTCATAGCGTCCTCCACAAAGACAACAGCCTGCTTCTCATCTCTGCCGTGAAATGGGGCAGCGTGATCTACGGGGCCGATGCGACCACCACCACCATCCTCATCGTGGCCATGACCAATGCTGACTGCCTCTTTCTCATTATCATTCCGAGAGTAAATATGCATGGAGGATGAGGAGGAGGGATCCCTTGCCGTTAGCTCTTCGGAGAACGATTGATTCCCGTTACGACCACTCCATTTCAATGACCGGTTATTTGTTTGCTGCAGCTCATTGCCAATAACACTGTTCGCAGGGAATAGAACGACTGCCGTCGAATCTACAGCATTTCCGCTTGAGATAAATTGGGCCTGGGAAGAAGGAGAAGCCTGCTTTATCTCGACCATTTTTGGAAGGCCGACGGGAAGGGATTGCTGAGCTCCGGCGTTGCCCTCATCGAGCTCGTAGAGCCAGTGCTGCTCTTGCACAGGGTTTTTCTGAGAGTCATCAGCTTCCTTTTCATGGGAACGGAGCTGGCTGCGTTCCATAGCATCATCGTCATTGCTATGACTACCTGTTGCTCCTGCTGTTGTGGACTTGGTTGCCACGCGGTTCTTCTCTTGGTTCGTGCCTTTCATGACAGCGACTCTGGTTGTGGGACTGACTTGATCAGGAGCGTCCATGAGATGACTAATTGGCTGACTTGTGCCGTAAACTACACTATTGTACTCATTACTAACACTATTAATTGCATTACTATTATCAATATGAGACGACGCGGGGGAGAGATTACTCAGTTGATACCATTTGCCTCTGAAGAGTTGTCGCTGGTGAGACTTTGTCACGTCTTCCCTTGTTTCTCGCACTTTGGCCGAGGGTCGACCATGGGACAGAGTCAGAAGGAGAAGGAGGACGTATATAGGAAATAGGTTGAGATGAATATTCAGGTAGGATCCCATGACTGAACGAAGCTTTACACACTGCATTTTATGAATTACCTGCTTTTTCTGCGAGAAGTAATTTTATTACTCGTCGTGCTTCTTTTCCTTACGCCACTATATTTGATTTGCACAATCTTATGTACCAAAATACATAAAAGAATGAGATAAGAACTTCCTGATTCCTCTCTCGCTTGTCTTCAAATGTCATCTGTGTCTGTGCTACACACACTGTCTCTCATTTCTTTCGCAGAAACAGTAAAAGTAAGTGAGGCCGCGACGTCTGATTTTATATCCTGTTACAATATTAACTATTTTTCTCTCTCTCTATCAATTATTTTCACACTATCTCCTTCGAGACCGAAACTGTTCACCGTGATGAAGGCGCACTGTAAAGCCTAATGAAATGGAGACTTATTCCTAATAATATACGTACTTTAGTATTGTTCACTCGGGCACTTCCACTCTCTCTGGACGAGGTAAAACTGCACCTGGCAAAAGCCAGGGTTTTTCTTCTTCAGTCCAAAATTGTTTCACCAAAAATTGGGAGAGAAAACGTACAACTTCACAATTATCTGTGTAAGTACCATTTACAAGTACTTCGTGAACAAGAATTTATTTATTACACTTCTTCATAAAAACGGGAAATGTCATTGCATGTTGTTCAGTACACTAAAAAGCTTTCTAAAAACTCTGTCACTCTGATAGAGTACAAGTATGTGTAATTCTAATCTATGAACTTTGTCGACGATTGTAAAACACGGAAGCATACTAATACATACCAAAGTGGTACTAGTCTGCATATTTGTGCAACAATTAAATTTTCTCGTTATCAAGGAAAAATACCTGAAGAGAGAAAAAAGCTGAAAGAAATGTGAGTTACCTTTTTTGGACTATGTTTAAAGCTATGTTTAACTTTTTCTTGCACTGATGAAGACGAAAAAAAGTTGCTTCAGTTCTCTTTGTTCATTTAGCGTCTCTCTCTCTCTCTCCCCTCTTACCATGAAGTGCTGTTGACTTGTCTTTAGTAGACGTTTGTATTCTTTTCTCTTGGACGCTCGCAGTGTCACTGAGAGATGGATCTCCACTTGATCCAGTACTTATATAGTTTGTCGATTCAGAACTAGACTTGCTCCTCTCGCTCCTATCGTTTGCTGAGTGAGGCTCTCTCCGCTACTGCTTCTGTTGCTCTTGATCATTTCTCTTGTTGCTCATTCTCGCTTCGCCTCTGACTTGGGCTTTTCTGTGAAGCTTTTTGCTCGTCTTCTCGGTGTTTACTCTCGCTCCGCAAACCCAGAATTCCCTTGTAAATGATACTTTTGGGAGACGCTCTCCAGATTCTCTGAACCAACTCTCGTCGGAGAGACTCTTGAGCCTACTTTTTACCTGTAACTTGGCCACCTCTGGAACTGTCTATTAGAGATGATTTCACCGAAATCCAGTCACTTTCTCAAATTATGCTCATTTGTTTTGGGGCAACTTAAAAATTGATTTCGTCCAATTGGGCCGATCACGACCTTAGCACACATTACATACAGACAATTCACGGAAGGATGATATGCTTGAAGGAACTCGGCTTTTTCATGCGTGCCTCATGGATCACTAACCACCTACTACACAGCCAAACAAACCTTCGTAATCGCCGGCATCGGCAGAGAGGAGCGAGTGAGAGAGAGAGAGAGAGAGAAAAGTTTGCACTTCATAAAGACAAGTAAAACTCTCCTCACTTATCTGACGTTCCTGCTGCAATGTTTGACACAATTGCGTTATGCTTTTCACGTTAAAAATTCCTTGAGCGTATTACGTTCGCAAGTCTTATCTTTTAGTTGTTCCATTCCAGGCAAAAATGTGCTCTCGGTGGATCCGGTTTGAAATGCTCCTAGTTGTAATCATTTCCCCCTTTTCTGCTGGTGTTCTTTTGAAAAAAAAAACATTAAAATTATACCGGAATGACGTCGATTTTTCCTCGCTCCAAGAAATCTTAAAATAAACCAACAAAAATTTTCCTTCTCACATTCATTAAAAAATTTACATCCGGAAACGCTGTTTTTATTTTGTACAAAGTTTTTATCACTCAAAATGATTGCCTCAGAGAGTGAACGTGCGTAAGTCCTGGGAACTATCGCTGTGTAGAGACGTACGGCTCCAGTTGCAAACTGTCATCGACCACTGGCAAGTTCACGCAGCAAAAAAAGAAGCCTCTTTTTTGATGTAGATGAATCAAGGTGATGATGTGATAAAGTCATCATGAATCATGAGTATGAGATTTGTCTTATCACTCACAAAGGGGGAATTTTTTCAGAGAAATATTTGTCTTCTGAAAGCACACACCTTTTGTAATAAAACACGTACGTTTGTTTGTTTAACGGCGAAAACAAATTATTTACCCCGTGTCACTACAAATCAAAAAGCGCTTCTAGGCACAAGTTTCCATAAAACCCGTGTTCTCCTGTATTTGCCGACACTATATCAATCGGGTTTTTTGAGTAAAGCTAAATTCACATTTTTTTATTACTTATCATTTTTCCAATTGGAATCTTCTTCTGCAAACAAAAATAGTTCTGCATTCCATTTGGCATGACATAAATATGTATCATCATGAGCTTATCATTGGACATGAGCTCACAAAAAAATGCTCTCAAATAATGCGTTACCGATGCTGGCTTTAGTCCGTGCAGTAGGAATAATTGCAGTGATATCGAATGATAATGATATCAAATTTCAGCAAACTATTTTTTACGAGAGGAAAGGGCAG
>JAHZMY010000882.1:0-12056 GCA_027743915.1 Seira sanloemensis
CCACGTGCAACTTTTCATTTGAAAAGACGAGCAAATATATATGTATATTATGCCAATTTTATTCACCATCTATAATTCATTTCCACATCATGACTTTTGATACAAAATGTGTTGATATATTATATTTCACATTTTTATTATTTGTGTTAGCGACTTTTATATTTTCAATGAGATTTACAAAAAAATGCACATACTGTCAATGAGGATCCACTCGGTCCCATGAGCGTACACATATTGACGATTACTGGCTCATTCGAAGATGGAGATTTTTAAAAGTTTTTTTCTAATTTTCTCCTTAATTTAAGGGAGCTGGGTTCTATAAATTTCAGGGTGTATGTAATTTTTGATGCTATTTCAAATGAGCTATTGGTCGCCGAAATCGGCCGCCTACTTATGTATCGTACGATATTGACGATGACTGGCTCATGCCAGGAAAGAGATTTTTTATAGTTTCTTTTTCAATTTTCTCCTAAATTCGAAACAATGGGTTCTTTAAATTCCAGGATATATGTAATTTTTCATGCTATTTCAAATGAGCTATTGGTCGTCAAAATCGGTCGCCGTGTGGTCCATATTTCATCACTTTATATATGATATGTCTCAGAATACCCACAGAGATATCTGGAATGCTAATTAATGATTATATAATTGTTTTGCATTAATTTTCTCCAACAATTAGACATTCTTAACGGATATTTGGCTTTTGTCACGAGTATACTCGGTATCGGTGTTCTCACCGCCGTAATTGGTGACCTTGCCTCACATTTGGGCTGTACTGTTGGGCTCAAAGATTCAGTCACAGCCATTGCTTTTGTAGCTCTCGGAACTAGTATTCCAGGTAAACATACTAGCTGTCACAAAAAACAGCTAATTTTTATGAAGCTGTTATTGCCCAATTTGAATATCAAACTCAAAATATTCTTTTACAACTTTTATATTTTCATTGCACAGCTCGAGCTAGGTTTCCAAAAACAACTGCCTTTCTTCCATTGCAATGAACTCAATTGAATAAATGAATCAACAACTCAAATAGTTGTTTTCTGGACAGTTGAGTTCAACTGCCCTCAAATTTACGGCGATGCCAGAAATGCAGTCGTTTTTGGAGACCTAGCTCAAGTTTTTGTATGTCAATTTGTAAAAAAAAAATACTCTTTTTCTCCCCTTTTTCTATCCGCCTTTTTGCTACCCAAACAAACATTAAAAGAGAATGGAGTTGTTTCGTAATTACGTTTATCGTTCCTAGAATGAGCCCATTTTTGGAATAATCTTTACTTGATATTATTTACACCAAAAGTTAATTTTTATTAAATTCATCATGTCAGAATTATTCGCCTAAAGGCGATTCATGTACAGTTGTTTTGTTGATCTGAATGAATTTCTGTTATCCGGTACACTTGAGTTTGAGAAACAAAGTTTTAACCAAGAAAATGTATATTGTATATAGTACTCACGAGCAAGAAACAAAATATCTTATTGCATTTTGATGATGACAAGCACCCCTTTACATTTCCGTTCTCTATTGATCTCATTAGCAAGTTTATGTATACTTTTGATAACAACTCACACTTTTTTTAGCTTTCTGTTTCCTAGTTTGATGGACGATGGCCTCTTTAATTTCTAATTGAATATCAATTTATGTTGATGAAATGCATTACCTCCCGTATCGTATGAACTGAGTCTATAATATGGACACCCCTTCTTTGGATAGATTAGTGCGTACACAATAGTGGCTATGATGATAAGAACACCACACAGTGGCAAAGAAAAAACAAGCCAATTCATTTGGAACTGGTTTCCGGTTATGAATAATGAATCGGCGTATGTATGTAGTATGTATTGAAAGAGTTGGCGTACTCACCACCACCACATTCACTGACTCCGATGCCAACATTTTGTTCAGGGAAAACGGCACACGGCACGTGGTAATAAAATTCAGTGAAAGTCTAATTCATGTTGGTCGAGTAAGCCAACATCGGACAGGACAAGATGAATAATTTAATGAGGCACGGCACATTGTGGTTTCACTGCAGGAAGCACATGAATCAACTTTGATACGTCTATAGATTAAAAAATAAATGTGTTATGTCATGATTCAGATATTTTCGACGGTTATCTTACTTTTGTCATCTCAATCTTCATGATTGGTTGCCTGACTGCGGTGATCGGAGACTTGGCGTCCCATCTGGGTTGCACTGTCGGCCTAAGAGATACTGTCACAGCTATTGCCTTTGTGGCTTTGGGTACAAGTGTCCCAGGTAAAGAATCCCCTCTTGGAAAATAGAGGAAAGAGAAAGTACAATAGAAAAGATGTTTCTAGAAAAATTAGGACGCGACGTGTGTCTTCTTTTTTTGTGTCGCCGATGAAATATATATACATATATGCGTGCAGAGTAGATGTAGGTATTTTGTTACAAGGGCGCGCGCTCACATCTTTTTCTTTGTTTTATCTTTTTTCTCTCCAGCAGTCCTATCTTAGTACCAGAGCTGAATTAATTACTGTTAAAAATATATAGTGCAAACAGATGTAGGAGACCGAATTACTCTGTAGATATAACCTACAAGTAGTATTCGCACATAATGAGTCCAGCAAGAAACTACTTTTCACAGCTTTAATTTAGCTGCATTAATAACAATAATGAATAATAATAACATCAAATGGTACGGAGAATTGTCTGTGAGATGTGGTAGACATCTCTTTTTGTTTGTCCTTGAATTCCCGAGAGAGAGAAAAAAAATGTAATGGAATACAATAATCGTTTCTATATCCCTTATCAGAATTTCCGGGTAGTATTCCCTATTGAAATGAAACAATCGAACAAATGTAGCGTAAATACCCTAGAAGGCTTGATTAGAAGAAATAGAAATGGTAGTAACGTGTAGCGGCAAAGTGAAGCTGGTGAAAGTTGATGCACTTTTTTATATGCCCTAGTTTTCACCCAACATTCTCTGGATGTTCTTACTTTTAGTAGATTAGTAGCAGTAGTTATAGTTTCACGCGGAATGGAACCACTATATGTAAGTTATTACCGTTTTCCTGTCTCTCTCTCTCGCGTTTATTTTAGATGTAGCAAAGTTTATTTTTTTCATCCTGAATGGTTCTTATCATTAGTGCACAGTTGAGGCTGTGGATAGATGCGTTGTCTATTTTTGATATGCTCCATGTTTATTTACTTTTACCTCGTTGATGTTGTTGATGAAGGTAATAATGGTGCTGTTGAAGAATTGAGATGACTATATTGTAAACACTTTTCTTTTTCTTCAATTAGTCCATGTAGCTAGTGTAGAGGGCATATAATATTACCTAGAATCTTTATAGAATGTGCCTCTAGAATAGATATTCCCGAGTATTTTATCCTCCTTTTTATTCTGTGAAGAGCACTCAAATTACTTTTTGTGACAAGTAAACCATACCCATTTTATATTATCACTAGGAGAAAAAAAGACTTCAAGGACTACTTTACTCCACACTTCACCTTCCATAATATTTATTCTTCTTTTATCATCATTTTCATCATCATCATCTTTTTTTTATGTAACCACTTAAAGCAGGCAAAGTGGCTCCGACTTTTCCCATTTCCGTTAACTTTAAGCCCATTATCAAGTTTTAACATAAACAATCTCAATAATGGCTTGGGGATGTAATGATTATGGTGCTTTCTGAAAATGATGATAAGAAGATCACAACAGTTTTTTAAGCACAAGGTCTTTCCCGTAGAGCACATTGTCCGTGTATACGAGCAAATTTTCTTGGAGTTTTTTAGCTTCTTGTCTGGATATTACTTTTCTCTACACATTACCNGTTTTTTAGCTTCTTGTCTGGATATTACTTTTCTCTACACATTACCTCCGAAGGCAACGGTGGTCATGTTATGTTTTTACCTTCGTAAATTATTGTTCAGACTTGTTTCCATAATTATTATAAACTAACTTTGGTGAGTTTGTATTTTACAACCTCCAAACATGTCGCGCAAATTACGGACTGCGTTATATATCGTCTACCTCAAATTGGGTTGCGCCAAAGTAAAGGACTCGATGCAGAAAAAGCCATGTACATTGGTAAACTAAAGTCTAATTAACAATACAGCTTTTAATAAACATGTTTCATGATTAACATTCAAATTGCCCTTCATGATTAACATGACAAATTAAGATGATCTCATACCTTGGCATTATTCTAAACACAATACCAGTATACGAACCTAAATGGACTGACTATAAACAACGTGGTTCCTACTACTGAAACTTGCCTATAACGCTTCCAGTGACACAAAATCCCTGAAAATCACATCTTTAAAAAAAAGTGAAATGAGTGGTCGCATCAAACTGGCATGATGTTGGCATGTTCCTCGTGTGTGTGTGTGTGTGCTACAAATTTTTCTCCTTTTGTGTGAGACTATTCAAAAGTCTCAAAAAAATATTCACAAAATTGAAGAATGTGCCCTGTGTGTGAATGTGAACTAAAAAACCAGATCAAGTCCTGCTATAAAAATGACCCTACGCTTTGCATGAAATAATGAATATACCCCCTGCTTTCTCTCAAGCCTTTTGCTTTTTCTTTCCATTTCTTCTTATCAGTACCCATAGTAATTGGTGCTTTGATCAGGACATTTTGGCAAAGGACAAATTCTAATGCATTTTGGTGAAACGTGTAACTAGATACATTTGCCAGCAAAGTGGCTGCCATCCAGGACGAATATGCTGACGCCTCTGTGGGCAACGTAACGGGTAGTAATGCTGTAAACGTCTTCCTGGGTATTGGTATCGCTTGGACGATTGCCGCCTTCTTCCACGAATACATGAAGGACTTAACTGACTGCGTTGATCGTCCGGGATACATCTGTGGCAAGTTCAATGTCAATCCTGGCAGGTATGTACATATGCAATGGGACTACTGGAGTATTGACTTTCTCTGAGATGAACTTTCTCTTTTGGAGACCTTGGAGTCATATTGATGGTAATAACCTTTCTCGTGTCTTCCTTCCAGCTTGGGCTACTCCGTCTTCTTGTTCTGCTCTTGCGCCGGTGTTGCTATCCTTGTCATGTTGATAAGAAGGCTTCCCCAATGCGGAGGTGGAGAGCTTGGTGGGCCACCAAAGTTCAAGTATCCGACTAGCATACTCTTCGTCTGTCTTTGGCTTTTCTATGTCACCATGTCCTCCCTTGAAGCTTATGGTGTTGTGCAAGGCTTCTAAACTAAATATCTACCAAAATATTCTATATATTTAAAAAAAACTATTCAACGGACAACAAATTATTTTAAAAAAAGGAAAAAGCAAGAAAAACAAAGTTAATTGTAAAGTACGATACATACATTTTATTAGGGATTTTTAAATAATTTTAACTCACTATGTAAATCTCACCCTTTTTGAATGTAACTGTTACATGATCACACTTACATTTATCATTCATGTGTTAAATTGTTCGTCTTACTCGTACAATGTTATATAATACCGAAGAAGCTCACCTACTTTCTCACTCACCTATTATCATCAAAAAAATGTATAGAATATAATATTTTCTTGACAAGACAAAACTGAGAAATTGTACATAACACATGTTTAGGTGTATTTACACGCATCTTCGGAATTTGTACTTCATATTTAACGGGAAAAGCTTACTTGTATAAATCGTTAAAACTTATTACCTCTAGACCGTCACTTTTCCATCCAAACAGCATTGCTACTACTCAGGTAAATAATCATTCAGGACGGAAAGATTGACGTGTCTTGTAAAAACATTTATTTTTTTCTGGAAATCAAACATGTTTTTTTTTCTTTTTGATTTCCCCACAGGCTTGCTGTTGAGATTGCGTCTTTGCTACTTTACTGTATACACATTGTGGGAACTCCTCTCTGGGACAAGTCAACCGTTGTTGCCATTTAAATTTGCTATATTTGAATAATATATTTATTTAAAAAAACAACTAGGCAGAGAGTTTATTATAGGAAACGTTTTTTTGCAAGTTGAAACGGCTCAACTCGTACATTTCATTAGATTTAGTTTAAACTAAGGAAAACGATAATGTACATATACAAATGGTAAGCCATTGCATTTAAGAGGTTATCCGAACTTGATTGTTATGTACTTTAAATATGAAAGTTATGGTTAGGCGATGTTTGATAAAATGGTTTTAAAAAAAAGTAATAATTTGACTAATCAGCCATACATACATAGTCCTCCCGGTAATCGTGTGTTTCCTCCCAGTTAGCAAACCTTTGATCATATGAAAAATTATATATACTAAAAAATATTTAATATTGCTAAAATTAAGACATTACTTTGTAAGATAGCTGTACGGAAAAAGAAGAAAAAATGAGAGATAATAAGACAATGTTTTTTCTTCTTTCGTTTCTCAAAAGCCCTTCACAATATTTTTTGGTTGTGTGTGGTGCGTGTGCCTATTTAATGATCTCCTGAAAAGTGAAACCCACACCCCACCCACAACAAAAAATAGTAAAAAATGCCATAATTTTACGTTTAGATTATTACGTTATATGGTATGTATAATTTATGTGTGTAATTACAGTTTTAAATCTTCCATAAAGATTTTTTTGGGTGAGTGTGGAGAGTGCAGTATGTGTTTATTGCGCTTTTGTACTCGTTATATTTAAAGTATACTACATAACCCATACTATTTAAAAACTGCGTACTGTGGTCCCTTAATTTATATAAAAACGATTGGTTAAAAAAAATTTTGTTCGCCCAGCCAAATTCTCCATGTACTAAATATATATTATATTCTTTACTATTACATTTTCAAAAAAAGACATATTCCATGATACTATTGTTGTTGTTGACGTTCTCTTGTTACATTAAGCCCATTTATAAAAAAATGCAGCAGAAAAAGGGTTCACACGAACGTGGCCCAAACTCAAACTACCAAAATAGTTTTTAAAAAAACTTGTATGGCAGCTGGAATCTCCATTGGATTGATTAAAATCAATATTATGCAGCAGATTTTACCTGGAAAATATACTGAGATATAAATAAATTCATATTGGAATCATACAATACTATGATCGATATTTATTGTTGTTGATGATGATGTTGAAGGACAAAAAAATTAATCAAAATAAAATTGTATTAAAATATTTGAAAATAATCTACTGCTACATATGAAATATACATTGTCGTGATCCATGTGAATGCTGATTTGAAGGTGCTAAACATATATTTGATCAATATATATTAAATTGTTGTTATATAAAATCCATAATAAAGAATCATACTACGCTGCTATATTTAAATAATGTAAAAACTTGTTTTAATTTTATTGTATGTTCATTCATTCCAGTCGATAAAGAAATTGATGTTTTCACATTTGCCCATTCATTCTGTTCTTCCAGAATTCATTTTATCAAAATTATTTTTTCTTTTTTGTGTATGATCCATATAGGTATATATTTATGAACGTGGGTAAAAATATTTAAAAATTTGCATTTTTTCAACCGTTTCCCATTTGTTTTATGAATGAAGGAGAGAATGAATACAAGGCACATTTTAAGACTTTTTCGAGCAAAAAGTTGAGACAAGGAAGCCATCAAATTTTGATGTTCTTTATTAACAGACATTTTTTCTTTGTTATGCAATTAAGTGAGTGTTTTAAGAGAAATTAATATTTACAATAGTCAATTACATAGCATATAGCATGCTTTAGGGATCGTGAATGCTCAAATTTTACTTGCATTGAGTGCTTCTTCCTCCTATAGGTTCTTAAAAGCTATTAAAAACGTGAATATAAATTAACTCAGATTTACAAAATAGAAAGTTTATTTATTCGTGATATCACCCTCTAAAGAATACTCTCGTTTCCCCTTCAAATTCATTTTTCGTTTGATTTCTCTAGTCATTAGTTAGTGAATCCAGTGTGATTCTTGGAATAAGTGAGGTGTATGGACTCAAAAACTGATAAAACTACTTATATATAGCGTTTATTTATTGAGGTAGCTGTAGTATGTAAAAAAGTAAAATTTATATTATGTATTATGTCCATATAAGATATTAAATGAAATATTTATTTATCGATAGACTAATTATTACGTATTTGTAAGGTACTTTCTTGTGGAATCAAATGTACTTAAAATTTTACTGTGAAAGTCAAGAGTATATCGGGAAATGGCGAAATATCAGAAGCAAAAAAACCGATTGAGCATTCATTTGATAATTTCAGAAAATGCTTAATTATATCGGACATTATGTGCCATTAATTAATAAATTGTTAAAGATCAAGTATAAACTCCTACATATGTATATGTTACAGTTATGATACGGTTTATTTGACTATGTAAGGTGTTTTAATTGATATATGATAATTACTATTTTTATCTCAGCGGGTACTTACGTATCAAAAAATGAAGTTGTTGAGTAAACAATTTTAAAAAGTTTCAAAAAAAAGCTTTTGCAGTTTATACAAATTCATTTTTTACAATAATACATATGTCACAGTCATTGTGAAAACTGCTGCATTGCATATAACTTCCTGTTGGAATTGTAGGAAAGCTTTGGGCTTGCTTCATACCCTGAAAATATATTTAATCACAGTTTTTACTTTCGTCACAATATTCAAATCTCGTCTATTTATTATATTATTTTGACATATTTCTTTTGACATTTGTCATGTTAGAAATTTTCATATGCATACACTTTTATGGAAAAAGGAAGATGCATGAACTTAAACGATGAGATGGGAGCACATTACATAATAGATCTCACAAGCAAAAAAAACAGGGCATGCAGAGATCGCTTCTACAGCTCTCGTCTTTCCGCTCGAACATACAAAGCTTTGCTCTTGTAATATACCGTAAATACATAGACCTCTCAACATAATCGTCTACAGAAATTAAATTAATTAGTTTTAAAATTTTTTACTGACAATCCATGTGCTTGGAATTTCCAGTTGCTTCGTGGGAAAGAACAAATACACAATACAGACCAACCCCACTTTGACAAATTGGAATTTCTTCTCTCTGCATTTTTTTGAAAAGAATCTTTTCCACAAAATGTTCCACTAAAATATAAATGATTAGTTGATAGTTCACACACAAATTTGCAGTGAAAGCTATTGAAGTAATTTAAATCACTTATCAAATAGTATAGTTCCCCTGGTGCAACTAAGTAATTATTTTATGGGGAACTACTTTTTTATCACTGAATAATTAAAATGACGTCGAGTTCAAAGAAAGTAGTTGCGTACTTCCGGGACAGTGACGTAGGTGAGATCGATTTTGAAACGATTGATTTTTAGTAACGTCTGGAAAAATCTGAAATCCAATGAATAAAATGCACAATAAAAAATTAGTTAGTTCGCAGTTCGCACGTATTTTTTCTTTAGATGAATATTGTAAGCTTTAGTAATTTGTGACAAATAATCAAACTAAAATAAAAATACCTAGAATCATTTGGTCTTCAACATGGCAGTTACAGATTTGACATACTTACCAGCCTAGAGAAAAAACATGTCAGCAATTTTTTATGGTGAATTTATGCACTCGATTTTAATCGTTTCAGGTTCCTATCATTATGGACCGGGGCACCCAATGAAGCCCCATCGATTGGCGGTTACCGACAGTCTAGTCCTTAATTATGGATTGTACAAAAAGATGCAGGTGTACAGACCGTACCGAGCCAGTGCTCACGACATGTTACGGTTTCACTCTGAGGACTACGTCGAGTTCCTCCAGCGTGTCACCCCTCAGAATATCCAGGGTTTTACAAAGAGCCTAAGTTCCTTCAACGTTGGGGAAGATTGTCCGGTTTTTGACGGCCTGTTCGACTTTTGCTCAATGTACACTGGTGCCTCTTTGGAAGGAGCTGTGAAACTGAACAATGAATGCTCTGATATTGCTATCAACTGGTCCGGGGGTCTCCATCACGCAAAGAAAACGGAGGCTTCTGGCTTTTGCTATATCAACGATATTGTGATCGCCATATTGGAAATGCTAAAGTGAGTTTTCAGCAAAACTGCTTGACATGTTGAAAGTAATGAGTGAAAATTAAGTAAGATGAGTCCAATTTTCTATAGGCATCACCCAAGAGTGCTCTACATTGATATTGACATTCATCACGGAGATGGCGTCCAAGAGGCATTTTACCTCACTGACAGGGTCATGACAGTCTCCTTTCACAAATATGGAAACCTCTTCTTTCCCGGAACAGGTACATACATACACAAAGTTAAAGTCATGTCATAGTGTTTTAATTTAGCACAATACAACAAGAACTCATTTCATTTGCCATTAGGGGATATGTACGAGATTGGAGCCGAGAGTGGAAAGTACTATTCCCTAAACGTCCCTTTGAAGGAAGGTATTGACGACCAAAGCTACGTGCACATTTTTAAGCCCATAATTCAAAGCGTCATGGATTTCTACAGACCCACCGCAATAGTTCTTCAATGTGGCGCAGATTCTTTGGGTAAAGACATAAAACTTGTGATCGAAAGGTGCACATTCGAAAAACGATAATGGCCATGGATACTAAAAAATCGTGTTTCGATTCGGTAACGATGTAGAGATGGGGGAAAGGGAAAGCTAACGCCTTTACCAGCGTCGATCCGAGACTGTCGCTATGTAGAGTATTTTGGGCTTGTTTTTGTTTCTGTATTTAAAGCTAGTTTACCTAATAGAGTAGATTAAAATTAGAACTACAGTATTTAAATCACAAAAAATGTATAAACAATGGATCAACTCGATGGGCACCATTTAATCTTTATTTTGCGCTATTCCCTAATTTCGTTATTTTTGCATAACGCTAGCGATAAGGCAACCCGTTAGCCTAAATGTTTTCTTATGGAGGTAAAAAAATAACACCTTGACGACAGCTTATAACGCTCTCGGAACACGCATTTTGATAGCGGTAACCAGCAGCCAGTATAAGGCCGAGTTGGTCCACCATTGTTATTTTTAGTTATAAAGTGATTTTCCTCCAAAATAACTAAATGACTCGTGCTCTTGCTTGAGTTTGAGCAGATTTTTTTGTAACCAAGGTTATTAGAATCCAAATTACAAGCAGTCGACTGCAAAATAAGGACTTAATGTTGCCTATTGAGTTGATCAAATATTTACTTTATTCATAATTTACACAAATCAAAAATAGGTACAAGATGTAGTTTACAGATATATGTATTCCATTTAAAACTTTAGACCTTTCTCTTGAGACGCATTCAAGATTTACCCATTTTAATCAGTAATGTAATGTAAAGTAGACGAGAACGAGAAATACTATGATTTTAAGAAGCACTTGTACATTTTGTATGTTAAGTTTATCCGGTTCTATAAAAAGTACTTTATTATTTTACGTTTAGGTTTCCATTAAAATTCTTTTGGGATTTATAGTTTACTTTGGAATTTTGTGAGACAAAGTATTAATTTCAATTTGTTGGACGGATATTTTTGTGGCTAATAAAAATGCTAGTTTATTTTTCTATTAAATCATCAAAAAGTCGTAAATGTGTGTCTATTGTTTGTCTCATGGGCAGTTTTTCACGTTGCATAATTTTATTATGTTGCAATTTGAAACAGCATTTCTATTTTGATATCTATGCATGCATCAAAACCATAATCTTTTTAGAATTCAGATCACTCTTTTGCGTATGTTTTGATTCAAAAAATATTTTTGTGTAATATCTCAAGTACGTGTGAACACGCAGAAGTGAAGTAAGTGTTAGTGGAAGTGGGGAATTGGGAAGGAGAGAGTGAATAATCCTTTTCTGACAGAATGTACAATGCCTTTAGCTGAAAATCAAATTGTTGAGTTGCATAAAACTTTGCGTAATGCTGCAATTTTTTTTGAAGAGTTGAAAGAAAACGTGCTATTGTTTTTATTTACCTAGATTGCTAGAATTTTATTGCATATAGATACATACACAAATACCTATACTCATGCTCATAAATTGCAACCAACAAAGTGCATGAAAGTTTGAAAAATCGAGCAACAAAAACTTATGCTTATTACCGACGTTTTTTTTACTAAATATTAGATTCAGTTATCATTTTTTCATTAGGTTTTATCGGTTACATGGATTACATAAATGAAAAGTTTACACTTTTTTCAAAAAT
>JAHZMY010000883.1:0-14886 GCA_027743915.1 Seira sanloemensis
AATACTTGGCATACAAGGAATCTCTATCATTCCTTTAAATCCTAATTCCTTGGATGTCAAGTACAACTAAACTGAACCGTAGAAACCGAAATACTTGACAGCCAAGGAAACCTGATTTTCCATTGAAACCGAATTCCTCGACATTCAAGTAAGCAAAAATTTTTCGTTGGGGACGGCTTACTTGAATGTCAAGGAAGCTAAAAATCTTATAAAAAGAATATGTTTTGCCATTAAAATTTCCAACTTTTGCAAAAAAAACCACTTGTCCAGTTAGGCCAACCCCTTGTAAAATACTGAAAGTTGCTGTACTAAATAATAATTCCATTTTTCATATTTATCTGATCATATGTATCTGTATCGATTCATATTATTTACATGTTGCAACATCAAAAATACGAAATAATCTCAATTCAAATTCAAAAGTTCACAAAATCTAAACTCTACTTTGGCAAGCTCGAGTTTTTCCCATTCGACTTTATGCATTTGTTCTAATTATACTCTAGATTTTTACTTACGTTAGCGATATCAAATTATTTTTGTTCTACTAAACATTTCTTCCTAGAATATATACATTTGTCACTGAATTATCTCATTTTCTATCGAATTTGGGTATTTTTGGACGTCCTTGTGTGTTAGAAATCGGACGTGTGTTGGAATCTGGGAAAAACTGAAATTGGTTTTAACCGGTAAATACCGGTATTTACCGTTTTGGACGTCCAAAACCTAACTGTCCAAAACTCCATTGCCATATACACAATGTAAAAAGTGGGAAAAACTCAATGGCTGGGGCATGGTGAGACAAAAACGTAATGAATACAGTGTATGTTTTGGACGGTTTTGGACATTTCCCGGGAAAAACTCGTGACTGGGAAAAACTCCAACACTTTGTACATTTTCTTTGAGCTTCTCCCTTCTGCTTCATATTTTCATTATTCCATACATTTTCAAAGTTTCTTGAAAAATATAGTGGCAGATGTGTACAATTTCATTCGCAATTTTTTTAAACCAAAAATTGGCCTGTAGATTTGACAAAATGTCCCATGTAAATGATAGTTTAGAAACCAGGAATATATGCTAAATGAGCTCATTAGAACAAACACGGAACAGGCCTTAACTCTAGGTAAAATAAGGCTCAAGAAGTTTTTAGCGTGATTTTTGGTATTCATGTACAGATTTATGAATCTAAAGTTAAAGCGAATTTGAAAACTGCAGAAATTCAATTTAAAAAATGGCATTTTAAAAATCTAATTAAAATTAATTTTGAGTTTGAAAATAATTCCGTCGGATGAGGTTTTACGGTTCAGCTTAAAATCGGCCTAACTTTTAGTAAAGAAAATTTAAATGTAGTTGAATATTGAAAGCAAGTAAAGTTTCACCATAGTACCATGGGGTCGGATAATAAAATTCGTTGCCGTACCATGGAGGTTAATAAAACTAGACAATTATTAACTATTACAAACATAGGCACAGAACTTATAATTATGCATTAACGTTCTATAAGATTATATGCAGGCGATGATCACATATAAATAAGAACTTTAAGCTATTACATTTGTATTTATGCATGGAAAATATAACAAAGAATTCATACAAACTAGGATTGGTAATAACATACCACTAGTAAAAAATTGACTCTTTCTATATGTAAGCTACTAATACCTACACATAATAATTGCAACAGCATTCTTTGTAATCATATCGTCAAGAACGGCACACGCACAAAAATGCACACATGGTATAAAAATTATTAAGGCTTTGCTATTGCTTCAAAAAAAAGTACTTTCACTTTTGAACTTTCTTCACAGTGCCTGGAATAGCTTGATACAACCAAGGCTTTTGCTTAAGATACTCTGCGTATTGTCTTTTCTGCTCTTCATCAGCTTCTCTAATTTCCTTTGCAGTCGGTTTGCGAAAAGACTTTTTGTCTCTAACATTCCAGTTTTGTTGGAAGTAGTATGGAGCGAACTGAGAACTTGAACTTTGATTATTTGTGGCCGAAGCTGAGGATGCACTTTGTTGTTGTTGTTGTTGTTGTTGTTGTGGCGTGGCAGACATCACCGGGATAGCATTTCCAACAGCTTGTCCTTCTACCGTTCCGGCCTGATTAGCAAACTTTTTCTGTTGCTCTGAGGTGCCTAGTCCAGGACGTCTTGATTTTCCCTTTCCCTTCTTTCCACCTCTTTCGCCTCTAAACATCATCTTGCCCTTTGAATTGAAATAGGTCTTGCCATCTGGAAATTTTTCCGAGGGCGTATTGCTAGAGCTGGAATTGTACGGCTTCTTCTTCTTCATTTGCGAATAGTCGAATGGGACAGCATTCAGCGAGGAACCAGGCAATGCTATATCGGATGTAAAATCTTCCTGGTGTAGACTTTGGCCGTTGCCAGAAAAGTCTGAGAAACTTGTAAGTGGGAGATCAGCAGAATAATCGAAATCTTTTGGGTTAGAGATTTTTATAGACATTAGCGACTTGGGCACTTTGGGAAAGTCTTCAACATGAGGTAGTTCAGGAAATGGGTTAGACGCTTGCGATGAACTCCAGTTGGCATTATTGCTTCGAATTGAAAATTTGTTCCACTTATTATTATTATTATTTGGAATTTTTCTCGGTGGTGGGCCAAAGCTGTTATCATTGTATTGTCCGCTTTCATTGTAATTAGAATAGCCTCCGCCAAATGCTTCACCTTCGCTGTATGTAAAATCATTGAACGTATCCATATCCATCAAGGACGGAGGTGTTGCTAATACTCTACCTCTACCTTTACCCATACGAGGACATCGTTGAAGATCTTCCTGTGATGGCATCGGTATAAGTCTCATTCCAGTGTTGGGTGCAGCCTTGGGCCTCCACAAATCTTGCTGAGAAGGCATAGGAACAAGCCTCATCCCTGGAGATTGTACAGATTCCCAGGGATTTTGGTACGACGGCATAGGTATGAGTCTCATATCTGGTGGCGGAGGAGGGTGACGAATCAGAGGAGGTGTCCGTAACACCGGGAACCCCACGTCTTGAATATCATTTCTAAGATTAAGAAATTAAAAATTGTAAAAGGTTTTAGATTGTGCTGAATAGACATTTTAAGTAGATATTTAAAATAACCTAAAGGTAGGGGTAGGGGGTTGAAGAAGTGGCTTATTGTTGGTGGATTTCCGTGGAGGAGCGACATCGTCTTCTTTTCCAAAATGTGCCTCTACCTTGATCTCGTGGCCGTCAATTTCTTTCCCATTTAAATCTTTAATGGCTGATCGAATGTTTCCAAATTTTTCCAAGTGCTACAAAAAGATTCAAATTCAAGCTAATTGCTAGATCCTTAAAGATTTTCAAATGTAGAATTTCAGCAATATAACAGAGAAAACGTATTACCACAGCTGCAACCCGACCACCACTCGAAGGATCCGCCCTTTTAAATATTTTCACTCTGTATACTAGTCCATATGGTATAAACAGGCTCCGCAAATCCTCAGCTTCCTGCGATAGTGAAATGTTGGACACTTTAAGTAACGTAGTCGCACCTGAAGGGCCATCCGTATTCCATGACTCTGAAACTGAGAGTGGTTTTTCCGAATTGGGAATAATCTTTCCATTCAAGGCTGCAATCGCTTTACTTCCTCCTTCTTTTGTTTCCATATGCTAGAAAAATGCAAAATTAAATGCTGCTCTAATGGGGTCAAATTAACTAAACAAAAAGCCTACATCACTAATACAATTTAAACTTGCAATTTTGCCAACTCACCACAAATACAGAATTCTTGCGGAAAGTTTCTATTTCCACTATTCTCCCGTACTCTTCAATTAACCCTCGAACAAATTCCTTGGTTGGGTTTTCCGGTAAATTACCCACGTAAAGTTTGTATGTTCCGGTTTCAAAATTCTTGGCAGCATTGTGATGGGATCTCTTGACGTTGATCTGGCATCCACGAATTTCATAGCCATTCAGTTCAGTCAAAGCTTGGTTTCCACTTGCAGAGGAAGTCATGTGCTGACAACCCAATTAAAAAAATACGACATAAAACTTTATAATGAAAACTGAGAGTACAACGTTCAATATATGTAAGTTAGAAGTAAGATGTTATAATTACCACAAATGCGTAGTTCTTTGAAAATATTTCGCACTCAACAACTTCGCCGTATTTTTGAAACAGTTGTAGCAACTCTGAATTCTCCATGCCGGGAGGAAGGTTGGAAACAAAAATTTTGAAAGTTTTGGGCCTGTCATTATGTTGATCACCAGCAGATTCATTAAGTGAACTCTTGCTCACATTGTAGCTATTGTACTTGTATACTCCACACTCGGGACCAGGTTTCCAGTCTCCAACATCCTCTTCCTCACCTCCACCTCCAGTTCTAATTTCTGCCATTTCATAACTCCATTCGCCATCGCCCTCTTCATGCATATCACTTGAGTTTTGATTGGCATCATTTTCATCTTTATTTCCTACTTCTGACTTTACAAACATTTCTTCATTTTGTTCATTTGCAGTAGCATCATCTTCTTCGCCATAATTGTCTTCGACTTCGCTATTGCTGCTGCTACTCGGCGTTGGAGCGTCAGGAGTGTAGTAGTTTTGTCCCTCATTTTCATACTTTTCCTCGCTTTCACCGGGATCCTGTGGAGGGCACTCGGAATCTGCCATTTTACTTGAAAAAACAAAATAACATGTCCAAAATAAATGTCGGTATTACTTTCATAGAGCATTATTTTATAGTAAAAGCGAATAGCTTGGTATTACAGTTACATTAAAACTTGAATAATCATAACTATTATTAAAGATTCTACCTTGTTTTTCCTTACCTGAATATTCAATAAAATTGAAAACAAGCTGTCCGGCGAGAATAAACTTTTAAAAGATTGTACTAAATAGTAAATATAAACAAAAGTAACAACTTTTCCACAAAATGAAATCCTAATAATAGTTAGTTAAAGTGCTGAAAACACTTGATGACCGTGAAACTTTTTCAAATCCTCTGAAATTTTACATTAGAATTTTGTGCACTGCATAGCATATTCGCATTAAGAATAAGCTTTAAACAAAATCTACTTTTTTCCCGACATAACTACTGTCCAACTATTTCCCATCTTGCAAAATAATTTTTATCAAGTCTTTCTACAGCCCACATTGGAACCGGGGCATACTGAATCATTTGCAGCTGACATCGGTCTTTTGTATTTATGCAATGAGTCAAAATGTTTTGGGTTCTTTGAGTAGAAACCGGGGCGACTTGATACATGCTAATGTTAAAGGATACGTCTCAAATTAAATCATGCTCAAATACGTACTACTGGACAGGATGGATATCATTTTGGACAAACTTAAAGCTGCTTTGTTTCTCTACTTTGTCTCTTCTACTCCTCCAATATATTTCGCCGTCATCTGGGTTTATTGTGTGTCGACTCCTCTTGACTTGAAACTTCTAACTACAAAAAAAACCTTCCCTATTAAGAAATTGTGGTTCCAAGCTAAATATCTAACCCTTTTCTCTGCTTATGGGGTCCGCATTCCGTATCGCAGCAGCAGCATCAGCATCGTCGGGACTACTTTTTTTGCAGAGGATATAGAGAGACTCTTTAAAAGTAGCATCCACAACACATCCATCCTTTCATTTACTTATCATTGAATTGAGCTCATTAAGTCCTAGCTTGCCTCTGCCTCTCTGGTATTTACCTCTTTTACTTCGACTTCGCCACCAGCAAAAGTACAGAGATTTTTTTTCGTGCTGTTATTTTTATTTGGGAAAAAGTGCATTGACGAAGCATTACATATTGAAAAGAGTAAAGTACTGTGCATGAAAAAAGCACTTGAAAAAAAAAGATAATGATACGGTGGTTTAGAATAGGAGTTGTAAGTTTTTTTCTTGAGTAAGAAAAAATGATCATGTCTTCATGAAACAGCTTTGTGGCATAAAAGCACAATCAGCAGCTACAACGACGACTACACGGAGAGGGAGAAGATAATTTTTAATATTTATACGAGCAGGGAAGACCATTTTAAAAGAGGATTTAATAACTAGTCACTCCAAAAAATATATAGATATACTTGTTTGTTGTTTATTTATTTTGTACTTTGATTTTTTACGATTGAGTCATCACATCTCTCTCCCTCTCGTCAGCAATTTTCTAGCATATCACATTCACATCATCATCACAAAAATTCTTTCAGCTTTTTTACGACACACACACATAAAACGATGAAAAATCACGAGCAATCAATTCGCAACTAATCGTTTAACTTGAAATATGTCCTCCTGATTAATGACGTCTTTTTATTCTTCGGTGTTCACAAGTGCTAAGAAATATTTTGTTACGACTTGTCGCCTTTTGTCATTGTCAGTAAATACCGAACAGTGAGATAAGAATAGATGCGGACACGTTTTATTAAAGGTTGTAATAAATACCTTTGAGCAATTAAAAGTGAAATTATGAGAATGACGATGAAAAGTTGAGGAAAGATCGGTTCAACTGCCTTCTCAATCTCCCTTTGTCTTCCAAGATTATGATTTCATAGCGAGAGGTTTGCTCAACAAGTTACAAAGTTGTGTTGTGTAAAGAAAAAGATTTGTGGTAATCGGATTCGAATTCGATATCTCACATCCGGAAATGGAAGATGCAAGTCGCCTGCTGCTGTTAAAGTCAAATTGGTATGTCAGAGGAGTGGATATAAACCTGGCACCGCTTTCGTGACGGCTTCATCAACTGCTATCTCCGCCTTTTAGTCGCTGTAATACTTTTCAATTAAACTACGTGAATAAAATGACTGTCCACATCGTCATCAGTCCAACTGCCCGAATTTTGAAAAGTTTTCGTGAATGCAAATGAATAATTAGAAGACGATCAAAGAATGTAGAACTTTCGTCATGTAAATATTAAATACCGTTTACCCTAATAGAGGCTTTGACGCTAGTGAATCTTCAGATATGAACTTTGGTGTTTCATGAGTTGTTTTTCGTGACGACGATTAGAACTTGGTACATAATATTTCTCATTTGTGTGCGAACATGACAAAAAGATGAATGTGTAAGACTAAAGTTAGTTGTCCGTTTCCTTACCTCCACCCTTTATTTGTTTAATTTCTCTACCCCTGTTTGACTCCCCCTTTCCCCTTGGTTTTGGTGCGTGAAGAAGCGTAGCGTGCCTTACGAATGTCCCTCTGTCGAACCGAACCACCGAAACTTTTTAATCAATTTTGATAAACATCTGTCCGTAATTATTGGACACGTGGAAGAACCTTGGTCAAATGACAAGGGAGCTCTTGGGTTTGCAGTGAGAGCTCTTCAAAGGTCCCTTTCCCATAATGTTCCCAGCATCATCCAGCGCAGATCTGCTTGGTCATCAGTCCCCGTATGATTTTACATCTGGGGAAAATGAAGGGAAATGGAAGGGATTGTTTGTCACCGGTCTCAAAAAGGTCTGGAATCAATATAAAATCAATGATTATTTTGTGCTTTTTATTGTACATGATTATGGTATGGTACATCCAAGTGTACATAAATCACATTGACACTGATCATAACGTTACAGGTGATGCTCCAAGTCGGTCACAACATGAAGGCCAAAGAGGATACTTTCGAATACCTAGAAAAACTGATCATTCAGTTATTGGGCATGATATGCAGTCGCCCTTCGCCCCATTCCGTTCAAGAAGTGCAAGACCGTATTCAAAAGTTATTTCCTCCTCCCATCGATGAGTGGGTTATCGACGTTGCTTCCTCTGCCGTTAAACAAGGGAAGCGAAAATTGGTCTTCCCTGTTGAAAAAATTCATCCTCTTCTCAAAGTAACTTGAGCCATTCAACTAGTCAAAAAATAACTATTACTATAGTCCAAGCCATTAAATGCCAAATGTTTTGTTTTACAGGAAGCCTTGCAGCATAAAATTGATCAAAATGTCACGTATTACATCTGTGTAGTTGTTGAGTACATAGCAAATGATATGCTTCAACATGTAAGTTTGCTAGTTAATTCGTCCCTTTGTACGTAATTAATAGGTGTTCCTTTTTTGTTATCATCGACATTCTGTTGATATTCAAACTTTTCTTATTCCTTACAGGTCGTTTTAAAATTTGTGAAGCTTAGTAGGCACGGGGAGATTTCTACTCAAGACATTCGTACTGCGATCTGTTACGATAAGGTATGTTTAAGGGCCATATTTGCAAAAAAAAAACGATTAGACACATTAGCGCTCAATCTTAGTAATCAATTGCTTCTATGTTCTTAGGTATTTTGTGACCTCTTTAAACTGGGTGATACACTCTCGATTGCGGAAGAGCCAGAGGAGCCTGCTGCTGCGAGAAATTCTTTAACCTACAACGAGGTATACTTTTAATTCATGTATTAATTTTTACTATATCTAAATCCAAATATTGTTAAATATATAGAAGGAACATAACATGATGTTGTTGCAGGTGGTGGAGGATTTCATGCAGTGGGAAAGACAATACCTTCGTGATCTTCAAATGCTGTTAAAAGTTTTTCGTGAGCAGTTGGCGAATAAATTAGAACAGGAGAATGAAGTGAGTCTGACATGATCTCCATGCATTTGAGCTGATTGATGAGCATTGGTACGAGTTTAAATATTTTTTTCTTCTTCCAGAACTTGGAATTAGTGTTTCAATCTCTAGAAGACATTGCTGAACTGACTATATCGCTTATTAGTCAAGTTGAAGATATCACGGAAATGACTGATTCTAACCAATCACCGCTGATTGGAATTTGTTTTCTTGAAACTGCAGAGGTAGATAGCAAGAGTTTGTACACCTATCTTAACGTTAGTACGAGTTTACTTTTGAATATTAATTTGTTTGGCATATAGAATTGGGAGTTTGAGGTGTACGACAGNATATAGAATTGGGAGTTTGAGGTGTACGACAGGTACGGTGAAGCCTTTAATTACGAATGTAGAAAAATGCTCCAGGACCTTCTCTGTCGACCGGACATTGAAGTGACAGTTTCAACTGCCGGCCACGGATTTGTAGAAGCCGTTAAATTTTACTTTCCTAAGCTTTTGTTGGAACCTTTCTACCACTGCAGACAGTATTTTGACTATATTTCGGTAAAAAGCATAATTTTTTTTGCCTCTTCGCTATCTTGCAACAAGCACGTGCCTGTATCGTATTGAATGAAAGGATTCAATCTTTTATATTCTTTATATTTCAGTTACTATCTCAGCTAACTGGTTGTTCAAAAGATAAAAGTGACTTTGATCAAGCCTTGAGTGTGCTCACTCCCCTAAAAGCGGGAATTGAATGTGTTAGAATACCAAATAGAAACTTAGGGTAAGACTTTATATTTGGAATGATCTACCAATCAAGATATAATCGACATGCTGGAAATTTAATTACCAATTTTCTTGTTTGCAGTGATATTCCAATGAGAATTTCTGGAAAAGGCAATAACTTAGGGTAAGACTTTATATTTGGAATGATCTACCAATCAAGATATAATCGACATGCTGGAAATTTAATTACCAATTTTCTTGTTTGCAGTGATATTCCAATGAGAATTTCTGGGAAAGGCAATAAAGAGGTGGCCGTTCAGAAATTTAGTGAAATGAAGACATTCGTAGAGGGTTTTGATGATGCCCTAGGACAGTCATATTTTAATGAGTTTATCTGCGGTACGAAAAGAAAATGACATACTTTGACAGAATTAGAAGGCGTTAAATGTCTTGGGAAATTAAAACTTTAATTTTTTTATGCTGCAGAGGACAATTTCCAAAAATTAGGCTCAGGAAGGAAGCCTTCAGAACGTCATGCTTACCTTTTCGATGCTTTCATTTGCCTATGCAAACCGAGTTACCGTCGAACGTCTGTAGTTACGGGCGGAACTCAACATGATTATCGCCTCAAAGAATACTTTTACCTCAACAAAGTTGAAGTTCGTGATAAGGAGGATACGGAAGGTGACTTACAAATATAATATCGAAACGATTATTCTTATGAAATTAAGTATCTTAACGAGAACTAATTGCGGATGCTCTAAAATTGAATATAGAATGGAAGAACATGTTTGAAATTATTCCACGACAGCAACCTCCAGTGATTTTAGCTGCCCGGTCATACGAGGAGAAATCCAATTGGATGGGTGCTCTAGTCATGCTCACAACAAAAAGGTGGACTTTAGCAACAATACCATAGACTATTTACATTATTCTCTTAATTTTACTAAAGTTGAAGGTTATCATGAATTTTTCAGCATGTTGGATCGAATCTTGGATCGAATTCTGTCCGACGAAGAAAAGAGACATCCACTAAAGTTGCCTCCTGTGGATAAATACAAATTTGCTGTCGAGGACTCGGACGATAATATAATTTTTGATAAAGATAATGGCAATCACTTTTTAATCAAGGTAAAGGCAATTTGAAGCAGACATAACTGAGCCACCTACATTGGAGTTGGATGATTGTTATTCATGACAATTTTTTTTGCAGGGTGCTACTTTATTGAAACTGATCGAAAGACTAACGCATCACCAATATTTTGATCCAAACTTCATAAACACTTTTCTAACGACGTACCGAAGCTTTTGTTCACCACACGTAAGACACGCTTTAGAATTAATTGGTATATTTATAATTTTGGAGTTTTATCAAAAAATGTACAGCAACCTTATATTTATCATGTTTCAGGAATTTCTAAGTCTGCTAATAGATAGATTCAATATTCCGGATCCTGAGTTTTCTCAAGCGGAAGCAGAATCAATTCACACTCGAGAAATGATGAAGAGATTTAGAAAAGAATATCGCAGGCACGTGAAACTCAGAGTTTTGAATGTCATGAAGCAGTGGGTCCTTCATCATTTTTACGATTTTGAGCGAGATCCCAGCCTTCAAGAGAGATTAGAAGAGTTTCTCGACAACACGGACGAGTCAAAGCGAAGTATATTCGAGTCTGTCAAAAAGTGTCTTAGAAAAGCTGTGAGTGACACCAAAAGAATCTTGATTAGATTATTTTTTTCAGCTTGTAATATAAACTACGTAGTTATTCATGTCCCGAATATAATCCTGTGTGCGTAGGTTGAAAGCAGCAACCATGAACAAGAAAGAATGTATCCAGCAGTGAAGTCACCGCCTCCGATCGAATATCATATTAAGTGTCCCATGAATGAATGGAACATATTGACGGTATGTCTTTATGTTATCGATGTTATACTTTTTCAACCTACTTCTCATTTGATTTGTTTTAAAAGCAGGGATAATCATTTTAATAATAATACCTCATCTTTTTTTCAGTTTAGTTTCACGTGGCAAGGCATCCCTCCCAAGTTTCAAAAGGCGTTGGAGGATGCGCAGGACTTGCAGAACGACCATTATAAAAAATACCAAGAAAAGCTTAGGTCAATCAATCCGCCATGTGTTCCTTTCTTCGGTAAGCGAATGTGAGGGTTGTGCTTCTGTGCAAGTGTTTATTTATCAAGTGTAAGATGTAATTTTTTTGATTATATCCGTTTAGGGATGTACCTGACAAATATTTTACACATTGAAGAGGGAAACTGTGACTTCCTTCCAAGCACAGATCTCATAAACTTTGGAAAACGAAGGAAAGTTGCCGAGATTACCAGTGAAATTCGTCAGTTCCAGTATTCCCATTATTGTTTTTACGTGGAGTCAAACATTCGTGAATTTGTGGAGAAGCTTCAACCATTTGGACCGGACATGAGTGAAAATGAGATTTCAGACTATTTGTTCAACAAGTCACTTGAAATTGAACCACGAGGCGCTAGACAGGCTCCGAAATTTGTGAGCATGCTTTTATATTGTGTTTATACATTTTTTAATTGTTACTGGATCTCAAAGTTTATTTAATCTCTTTTGTAGGCTCGAAAATGGCCTGAACTCAATCTAAAGTCACCTGGGATAAAACCTCGTCATCTTCCTGGAAGAACACATCCAAGTCCGTTGTCTCCATTTAACCCTTCACAATTTTCCCTTCACACATCATCTTCTCGAATGACGCTAGATTCAGAGTTGGATTGTGTGATTGGAAATCACACCCCTACCAAAACTCCATCATCCAATACGTCAACAACATCACCAAATTTTTCTTCATGGCACTCGGAAAATTCTGTGTTTGCTCCTGTGCTCATAGGAGCTCAAAGTTTGTCATTTTAACTTAATTTTTATTCATACTACATACTTATTTAGGAACTGGCCTTTACAAAGATTATGTTTAACATTGCAGCAAACTCGTCGCCCGTCTCTATATTTTCGCAAGACTCTTTCAGTGTACATTCCTCCCATCAATCATTCTTTTCTCACGGATCTATAGCAAGCATTGTCAATCCAAATCCAACCCCACCCCCTCTTCCCCCAAGACGACGGGATGGCTCTTTGAGCGATTCAATATCCCCTAGGGTATGCTACTAACTGACGAAGTAGCGTAATCGAAATGATTTAAATTACATATACAATATATATAATAATATTACTTTATTATGATATTTCAGGGAAATGATGAACCTCCCCCTCCCCTTCCACCGAGGACATCAAAAATATCACCAAGAACGCCGAACCCTCCTTCGTGAGTACAATTTTTTAAATAATGACGCCATCGAGTTTAATTTAATTACCCGGAGCAATTATAGATTCCTGATTTCCCGAAAAATGACGACATTGACATTGCCTCTTGTAAAGATGGAGTTTTTGAATAAATTATTTGAGCTTCTTTTAGCATTTTTGTTATGTATTTAGATTTTTCCCAGTCGTTTATGAATTTAATACTAGCTTTTGGAGTGACGGTTAAAATTGATTTTTGTTTGTTGACTGCTGTCGCAGATTGTAAGAGTTGAACCGATGTGGAGAATCCAGAAATGAAGTAAGTTTCAGGACTGATCTTTATTCAAGTGTTTGTTTTTTGGAAACTTTGTCAATGTTTTTTGCACTCTTCCGAATTTTAAGACGGGGAAAACTTTAGAATTAAATGTTTGACGTGGTCTACTGCGTAGATAAATGTATTTTGCCTCATATACAACTTGCAATCTACAATGTATTCAAAGGACTGAGTGAGTAGTCTCGGTTCGGACACAACTGCTCCTGTATGATAGACCTGCATATTACAGTGAAAACTTTTTTTTTAAATATTTGACATTCGGCAAACTCGTCAAAATTGACGTCCATTTCCCCACCCATAAGTTGAACGAGCCTTTATCAGTCGTCAAAGGATTTTTCGGGATTTGGTTTGATGGTTATTTGATATTTTGTAAAGGTTCTGTTGTGTCTAATGTAGTATTTTTTCATACAGGTTTGGCAATATCTCGGACTCGCGTCCTCCTTTACCTCGTAGGAATTCTTCTTCTTCCACCTCTGAATTTAGCCAAAGTCTAAGTCCTTCTGTTAATGTACCTCCTCCGATCTGTGAAAGACTGACGAACGGACCATCAACCATTCCTCTGCAATCTCCAACAGGTTTGTGGTAACATTTGGAAACTGGAAACTTTTCGTTTCCTTTAACTTCAATGGTTTATAATATTTTATTAAATAATAACTTTAGGTGGTCATCCCAGCTTTGTATCTGATCACTCCGAGTTCGTGTTTCCAGTCCGGATTGGGCCGAAACCGTCCGTGCCCATGAGTCCACCGAAGCTACCTCCGAAATCATCGAAACCAGTTCTCAGTACCATCGGTCAAAATTGAAAAAAACAGTAGTAGACAACAGTGAGCAACAAATGCGCACACGCTGATATACACATCCATTTTTACAACCATAACCCTACACCAAATTTTAAAAAATTCGATATAGTCATCGCAGACGGCATCACAATGCAAAAAAAAACAAGTTTGATCTTTTTCGTTTTACATGCATAATTTAAGTGGAAATTAGCACATTGTAAGCACAAATACCTTTATGAAACCTACGTCACGTTTTTCTTCTAAGTTTGGCTTAACTTAGGATTTCTACTGTTTAACTCGCTAAACAAATTACAAAATTAAATAACAATACATGCCCAAATCAATATGTGAGAGTGAAAAGGGAGGTGTAGCGTAAATCAAACGAAACTTTGACTTCGTAGCCTTATTCAAACAATTACTATTATGAGTAATAACCAGGAATCAAGAATAGTGAAAGCACAATAATTTTATTAAGATTGAGTGCGTGACAAGTGTTAGATAATAGTGCTGAAATAGATGTGCGTATGGTTTTTTACCAGAATGGTTTTAAAAATCGAAATTTAAAATTCGCATAATGTTCCATAGCCGTAAGGATATAGTAGGCCAATATGAAATTTAGCGTTAAACCATAAAGTAGCCTTAACTTTATCAATGGAATCTAGAAAGTGCTTTTTGACGAAGATTGTCTTTAAATTCCTCGAGTTTTGCTTCATACAACTGAATTTTAGGGTTTATATAAATAATGATGGTATAACCATTTGCCAATGATCTTGTATCATTCGCAGAATTTGAAGAGGTGACGACGACATATATGCCTTGCGACAATTCATTTTTAATTAATTCGTAGCCTCGAAACATTTAAAATTCCATTGTAAAGTATGAGAAAATGCATCGACAAATATTAGCATTGTATCGTAACATTTCGGCCTTAGTAAGAAAATATTTTATGAAACAACTATTATAATTAGCCAAATTATAAATGAATAAAAAGTTTTGCGTAATTTTCTTTAAACCAAAAGCTTGATTTTTTCATGCATGGCAAACTTTGCCCACATACTTGGGAATTTAATGTAACATGCATTTTGTGACTATGACGTGCGTCTTGTATGAGGTCCCACTGTTTCTTTGCTATGAGATGCTTTTAGATAATCAAAAGCTTCAAAACGTCGCATAAAAGTTTTGATATTACGAAGTTGAAGTTTTATTGACTCATTTTCAGCACAATAATATGCTGCTTGTTTTATCGTTAACAATAAATTACGTCTCATTCTAAAAGTCATAAAT
>JAHZMY010000884.1:0-11966 GCA_027743915.1 Seira sanloemensis
AACGGCGATAGTCCAGAGGATGTCGTAAAGGCCACCCGGATCGCCCTCAACTTTAGACAAAAATTCCACAGGGATGTGTTTCTTGACCTAATCTGCTTCAGAAAATGGGGCCACAACGAGCTAGACGATCCCACCTTCACGAACCCCCAAATCTACAAAAAGATCAATTCGAGAAAATCCGTTCCAGATTTATATATTGATACGTTAAAAGAGCAAGGAATACTTCAAGAGTCTCACGTGAAGGAAACTGTCGACGCGCACACGGCCCACCTCACCGAAGAATTTAAAAAGGCTGATGGCTTCACGCCGCCAGCATTCTATCTTCAAAAGCAATGGTCAGGGATCAAACAGGCTGGAGAGGTGATCACTGAATGGGACACTGGCATTGACCTCCAGCTCCTGAAATATATCGGGCATCGCTCGGTCCAAATCCCGCCAAACTTTGGTGTTCACCCTCACCTCTCAAAGACCTTTATGAGGTCGTCCGGTGAAAGTACGACAAATGCAAAAACAGAATAAAAATAACAATAGGTATCAAGTTCATTGAAAGTTTTGCTTTATACTTTTAGCAAAATGGATGCTTCAAAGTGGCATCGTTCTGCTGTTACCTCATGGGATGGACGGCGCAGGCCCCGAGCATTCCTCCTGCAGACTCGAGAGATTTCTCCAGTGCACAGATTCCAGCGAGGAAAGCGACCAGCTAGTTGATGGAGATTACAACAACGTTCAAATAAGTTAATCCAACCACCCCTGCCCAATACTTTCACCTTTTGCGGAGACAAATGGTCCGGGACTTTAGGAAACCTTTGATTGTGATCGCCCCAAAGACTTTGCTCCGTCTGTCGGCAGCCACTTCCAGTCTGACCGAGATGGGACCGGGAACAACATTCCAGCCAGTTTTAGACGACCCCGTGGCCAGAGCCAACGCCAAGGGAATCAAGAGACTGATTTTTGTCACTGGAAAACACTATTATGCACTCGCAGAGAAACGAGCCGAACTAGGAAGGAATGACGTCGCACTGATACGAATCGAGTCGTTATGTCCTTTTCCGGTGCGAGAGATTCAGGAAATCTTGAAGAGTTATGCAAGTGCGACTGAGGTTATTTGGGCTCAGGAGGAGCATCAGAACCAAGGCGCTTGGACGTTTATTAAACCAAGATTTGAGAATTTCATTGGCTGCAAGGTAAGCCATTTTACTCATAAGAAGAATTTTTAAATAAATAAGACTGAAAAGTATCTACCATGCGTAAAGTTTTTCATACACCTATTTTTTACATTCCAAAATCTGTTTGATGAAACAGATCAAATACAGAGGTCGACCTCATTTGGCTGCTCCAGCAATGGGAGTAGGAGCGTTCCATCGCGCCGAGGTAGAAAACATTTTCAAAATCACCTTCGAGTAATCAAAATCACAATAAAAAACCCACTTATATTCTATCATTTTTGCTTTGGTCATAAAATCATTTATTTTATACATACTTTAAAAAGGTACTTGCCAAATATAAACTAATTATTTTGAAACAATTTTCCGAATAAACCCTGTTGTTGAAATTGTGTTCATGCTTCATCCAACTTCATCATATTACTCATTCAAATTTCATATATGCAAAAAGAGAAAGTATTGCTGAAGGTCGCACCGAACCAGGTCTTTCCTAACACGCACTGGAAAATTTAGAAAACAAAAATATCACATACAACAGCGATTTGGTTGAAAATGTCTAATGCATTTCAAATGGAAAATGTCTTTGCAAACTAATTTGAGTTATAAGATTGCAAGTTAGATCAAATCTGATTCTGATTTTTGATCTCTTTTTGATGGCGTAGTTTGTTTAAAATTTTAACGACCGAATTCATCGAAATTTACATGCGAGCTATTATGGCAGAATGTCGCGATATATACCTATATGTCCAACTGACGCGTGTTTATTAAAGTCTTTTGGTTAATAATGAATAGTATGCCTGCAGTTGTCATCTCACGAAATGGTGTAAAATATGTGGCAAGGTAAGAATTGTCACCAAAAAGGCCGACACCTTGAGTAATGTCTTTATCACAAAGAAACTGACGTGTATATTAGCCAAAGACTCGAAGATATATTGGATGAAAGTAAATGATAATCACGTAGAATGTAGAATTTTTAAAATAATATCATGGGGTATTTTTATTGCAAGTAAGTAGAACAAGAATTATATCTAAACATCGTATCATAAGTATCTTAGCCGTAACTATATTATAATCGAATACCTATCAAACTACGCTAGAAACGATTAATAATAATAAATGCCTACATTATTTCCGCGGAGGGGGAACACATATTTAAACTTACGTTTGAGTAAAACTCAATTTAGGTATGTTAGCACTATTGTTAAAAAGCCTATTACAAGCTAATCTAAAAAAAAATAACAAAACAAAAATAAAATATCTAGCAAATATAATTCATACATAAGCATTAAGTAAGTAGGTATTTATATCAATTCCTTACTGTAAATCAGTGCATCGTTATATTGACTTATTTCGTGGTGACATGAATCATTTTATGTCATGTCATGAGACAGTGCAGCATATATCTATATATTCTATAATAATAGATTTGTTAAAAGAAGAGACTCATTATTAATCATAACGTTTCGACTTTTCTTGTTGAGATCCTATTGAATATTTTTACGCTGTAAATACAATACATCCTATTATCATCAAGCTAATCAAAGTGACATAAAATTCGGGTAACTATAAACAGGTTTGGTAATATGTATAAAATGCTAAAGTTTATTTGTAAGTTTCATTTCTGAGAGAGCCAAAGTGGTTATATAATGACAAGTCAGTACTAAGAAAGTGAGATTAGAGTACAAGTACCAAAGATCAGATTTGTTGCTTTTTAGGCTGGTGATTAAAAAATAATTTCTATTGGTGGGTAACGAGAAATAATATTAGTCAATTAGAAATAACTTAAAAAATTCTTCTTGAGATTGCTCACAGATTAAAGGTTTAAGTAGAGAAGTCTTAACCTAATTTTTAACGTCTGGTAATAATAACCATTGACTGAGAACGGGTAAGCATATTTTTATTATAGATTAAAAACCCATCATCATCCATTTAATCGAGTCGTCGCCTCGTCTCCGTCTTTCGCTTTTCTCGCCATTCTTCCAGCTCGCGTTTGTGAAATGCCTGTTGTAAATGATTCATTTAGTTAAAATATATTGCAATTTGATACATGTAGCGTTACAAATTTCAATAGCAATTTTGCTAAAGTACTTACCCGAAGATGCGATATGAAGTTAGAACTCGTTAGCCCACTTCCTCGAATGACTTTCTCTCCGGGGCATAATTTGCATTGTGCTGCAACGCGCTTTTCATCTGCTGAAATCAAGTCAAAGTGAACTCCGTCAATGATGCTTGGGTAACGAGCCGTTAACGTTAGGATTACGGGGGGTCAGGGAGTTTGAAGCGCCGGTTCGTATGTACTGTGGAGAAGTCTGCTGGTAAGTGTAGTATATACTGTCATCCGCTCCATCCTCATACGATGCCATTAATTCGTCCACTGTTTTAAGAAAAAAAGTGCATATTTTATAGCATTGCTTTCTAAATAATCTAACATGGAAAGTTTTTAAATTTCATTTTTACTTACTGTCGACTTCATTGTCCGCTCCGTCTTCATTGTCATCCTCGTAATCCAGAATTTCAAACACCTCGTTGCCCTGCTCATCGTAGCCAGCACCAGCAGCAGAACCTGCCTGTGAGTTGATCGTCGCAACGGCCAGAATCTTGATCGGGTTTCCATTAGTAGTCTCCGCCACATCCACCGAATTCAATTCCTCGACTTTAGTAGCATGCTGAGGAGAGCTGGTATTACTGTTGCCTTGAACTACTCCAGTTGATGTCGATGGTCTCCTCGCGGCTTCCGACTTGATCATGATGCCACCCGGTGTCATTCGTGCCTTTTTCTCTGCGGGGCTATCCATAGCATGGTTAGTTTGTGCAACTACACGACTAGCATTTCCCGTCAAGGTCCTGTACTGCCCTGAAGAACCGGCGGATTTGCGGTTGTTGGCCATATACGCATTCCTATTATTCTGTGCAGATTGGGGCTGACTCGCCTTCGGTAACACTTGACCGCCCTCTGAGTAGCGCCGTTTGAAGGGATTACTCTTCGGTTTGGCGGATGAGGTGGAGCTAGAGCCGTCATCGTACTGGCCCATGAGACCATCTATCTGAAGCTGCTCCCCGGTCTCGAGAAACTTTGCCAGGTCATCCTTTCTCACATTAACTTGACCTCGGTAGATGAAGTGGAGAATGTTTTCCAAGTCGGTGAATCGAACGTTGGCCATGACAATGGTAGCGGGACCCTTTTCCGCACAATTAACCTAAAAGGGAGGAAAAAGTGACATTAGTAGAACAAGACATTCAGAAAAAAGGCACAATGGTTCAAAATATATCTTACTTTGAATAAGTTTTTAAAGAAAGGGCTGCAGACGCTCAAAACGAGCCTGTGTGCCTGGAGGAAATGACCCTCGCACGCCAACGTGACATCAGCAAAGGATATATCATCCTCATCGAGCAACTCGGAGAACTTGTTTGCAAAGTGGTTCTGGTGCGAGTTCCACTTCAAAAGGTACAACTCAGCGTCCTCCCCATTTATCTGAGAGTCGAAACTTCCTTCTCCTTCCTCCATGTTGTCTTTCTGAGATTCAAGTGTTAACTTTGATTTCAAAAGTTTTGCCTTTCCTGCAAAATACAAGTATAAATTAAAGTCAAACTCTATTACAACTTCCAATAAAGGCAAAAATAATCTAATCGATAATCAGAACGCCATTTTTGCACATACCTCCGTCCTCTTCCTTCCTCCCAGCTATTCTCTAATCCGTGTTAGCTATCACCTCCACACCACCACCCGACAACAGGAAAAAGATGACGAATGATTGGGATTTATGTATGGTTGGAACTGGTGCAGTGAGTAGTCTCCGTATTTTGGAAAGTAGTCGACTGCTTGAGAGAGAGTCCCTAACTCTTCAAAAAAAAAAAACTCTTTCCCCTTCTTCCTTCTCGGAGTTTTTGTCAGCAGCGCAAGCCTTTCAGTCTTCTACTTTCTGGGATGCATGAATATACCCGTGAATAGAGCTCATAATCACCAACCAACCACCACATATAACACAACGAATCAACGAAAAAAAAACTACTTCCTCTATAAGAGCCGACTGAGATTTCCCTTCCTCCCTTATACATATAATGCACTCTAGTTGTGGAGAAGACCAATCGGGAATCGGGGAAAAAATCGGATCTTTCGGAATGATTTTCGGGTCGGGATTCTTTATTCTAAAAACTTTCTACTCTACTCACAACACACACTCTCTCTCACTCTCTCACTCTCTCTCCACTCTCGACAAAAACAGAGGAAAAAGCTGAAAGTAGATGCATCAAGGAAAAAAAAGAAAACGCGTTTTTACGGGGGTAGATACACGCCATGTGAGCCGTGAGGTGCATGCAACTACATAAATAGATACGGGAGTGAATGCTGGGCCGCGCTCTTCCAGCTCCAGAAGACTTTGTACTTGATTGGTGAATAAGGTACAGCCGAATGGGCTTTTATAGGGCTTAGCATGGATTGGATACACGCGACAGCATGAATAGAATACATTGCCGTTCCTATGCTAAAATCCAATTCAATCAAAAAATATTTTACTTCTTTTGTTGTTTTTCTGTGAAGAAAAGTTGACCATCTGATATCTGCTTGATTTGCATCTTTTCATTCTTTTCCTCAGTTCTGTTTTGACATGTCAGTGGCCAGTGGTTAAGGGTTGAGCTTTGAAAGATGCATTACTAATTACTATAATAGTAATTGTGCTATGCAGTAATTTTGTCATTTTGTGTTGATTAATTTAATAGGTATAATAATAAGTATAAGTAGTGAAGGGGGAAATGGAGGAGGGGTATGTACAGCCGTTGCAATTTATCAGAATCGTGTCTCCGGGGAATGTGAACCTGGTGCAGCAGCCCCAACAACTGACTCTGACCTTGGTTGACAGTGTGCAAACGGTGCCTGCAGATGTTGGGAAGGATGTGGAGATAGTTATTCCGACTATAGCTGACCACGTCATTTTGGGAGAGAAGCAGATCGAGCATACGGAAATCAACGAGGCTCCGGCACCGCCACCACCGTTGCCGAGGCCGAGTGTTAACTGCTTATTTTGCTACGCTCTGATAAAGAATTATGATGTTGATAAGGTGTGGAAGGGGGTTCGAATCCTGAGAAAGACATCGACGAGGTTGTTGGAGTATATTGCAAATCATTTGGGGATCGAGCTGCCTCCAGACGCGCCACGGCTTAAAGATAGGCCGCCGAAGGAGAGCAGATTGCTTCCGCATAATCTTCCTCTTTGTCTACAGTGCTCCACTTCGTACTACAATGGCGTCTATGATACCTTTGTCAAGTATGAGAGTGCAGTTGCCAAGCTCCATTCGGAGATTGCGAGAGTGTATCACGAAGACGATTGGGGCGTCAGCGAGAAATAATGAGGGCAGGAGAGGAGAAGGTGGCTATGACATTCTCGAATCGTTTGGGGCGAACGAGCATGAGGTGATGAAGGAAGTGAAAAGGTTTCGGACAAAGGTGGCGGAAAAGAACCCGGGAGGATGTGAGTACTTACTTTATTAATAATAATAATAGTCCAGTTGTATTTCTAGGGCAAATGATTGATGTCTCAATGTGCAGACGTAGATGACGACGATGATGAGCAACAATCAGCAGAACAAGCTCCAGGTTCCACTGTACCTGGTTCAAGCAGTCCAGCCACCAAAGCATCCAAGTGTAAACAAAATTTCCCAAATCCAAGTACCTCTTCTGCTTCAAATGACGATCGGATCCCGAGGAACCTGAATATTATTAAAATTGTGAAGAAGGGACCGGGTCAATTTGGCAGGGAGATTAGGCGTGATCATTTCGATAATTTGTCCGCGTCAGATATGGCGACCAACTCTGCTCTGATGAACAATGCGGACGATGATGATGACATTACAGAGATTCCACAACCTGCTGCTGATCCTTCCTCAAATCCCCTGAACTGCTACGCTGTAAGCAACCCGGCTCCGGGTGTGATACAAATCATTCCAATGAAATTAAATTCTGGTACTAGGTAAGTGCATGAAATACTTTACTCATTTTACTCTAATTTCATTCTTCTAAATGCACCTATTTTGAATTTATTACCTTATTCTAGTAAAAATAAGAAAAAGGTCAAAAAGCGGCGAGAACCTGACTACGCGGAGCAACGTCGTAATCTGTACACCTGCAAATACTGCAACCAATACTTCCCGGGCCAGGCAAAACTCAACTTCCACCAGGTGAAAGTTCACGGGCTAGAAAAACCTTATCAGTGTGACAAATGTGACGCCCGTTTTATTGACAAGGCGAGTGTGAAGACGCACATGATAACCCACATGGACTCTACAGAAAAGGAACTCACTAAAAAGTACACATGTCACATATGCGGAGCCAAGTACAGAGCTAAGCGAAACCTCGAGATTCATATACGATCTCACAGCAATGATAAGCCGTTTGTGTGTCATGTCTGTGGAAAACGGTTCACTTCCAAGACTTCCGTTAACCTGTGTCTGGACAAGCACAAGGGCGTCAAGAATCACAAGTGTGCGTACTGCGAACAGACATTCCTTCGACGAGAGGTTCTCAAGATACACGAGCGAACGCATACGGGTAAATTGAATTTCAACATAAAATGTTACACTGATACCAGTCTGAAATTAATTTTGGTGTTAATTAATTGATTAATTTTAGGTGAAAAACCGTACAAATGTAACAAAATCAATAAAATGTTACACTGATACCAGTCTGAAATTAATTTTGGTGTTAATTAATTGATTAATTTTAGGTGAAAAACCGTACAAATGTAACTTGTGTAATAAAGCCTTTGCCCAACGAACTCCTCTCCGGGTTCATCTGAAGGTGCATGAAAAGCTCGGCTCCAACTATGTTCCAAGGCCACCTCGCAATATGAAAAAGGAGAAGGGTGCCGAATAGACGAAAGTGTATTAGTATGTATATATTTTTGTCGACTGATTTCATTTACACAAGTTCATTCTTTTTTATTAATATATTCAGATTGCTCGTTTGACAAATATTTGTCTTGCTTTGTCTTACGAAATCGATAATATTGTTTTAGCAAAATGCAGAGAATTTTTATATCAAGCTTGAATCACAACTTTTCCAGTGTTCTTACCAGCCAAAAGGTCAATAAAAGCTTGTGGCATGTTTTCGAAACCGACAGTTTTGGTCTCCTCGACTTTTATTTTCCCTTCCAGAATCCAGTCGCGTATTCTGTATTTATTGGCAATGAAAATGTGACATTATTAATATTTGGGGGCATAATANTCTCCTCGACTTTTATTTTCCCTTCCAGAATCCAGTCGCGTATTCTGTATTTATTGGCAATGAAAATGTGACATTATTAATATTTGGGGGCATAATAATGAATTTTGTTGTCGAACATGTAGATAAATATATTTTTGTTAGCTTTTCCATACTGATTGATTCCCTGCATCCATTGATTTCCCCAACGGTAGACGACAAATCCCTCCATTTTAATATTTTTGTAAATTATCGAGACATAGTCCAATGGGACTGGTAAGAATAAATGAAATTGTCAGGTTAGACTTTCATCTGTATTTTTGTCATTTTTTGGTAGGTAGTGTGTGTGTATACTTACCTAGATTTGGTTTTCTCGGGTCGTTGTTGTAAATGGAAATGGCCCCACATAAGGAAATCCTTCCAAATGGATTCATGGCCCTGTTTAAGAAAATATGATTCAATCAAGTCTTTTTGTTTTTTTTTCGATTTCTGATACGTTTTCATGCGAAACCTACCTCATCACGTGGAATGCGAATTCTCCGCCGACATTATCAAAATAGCAGTCAACGCCCTTGGTGGCAGCCTCTTTCAGAGTGTCCTTCAACTCCGTCTTTTTGTAATTGTAAGCATGGTCAAATCCCAAAGTCTTTAGCCACTCCACCTTATCATCACTCCCAGCATAGCCGATAACATTGAGCCCCTTGATTTTCCCAATTTGCCCCACAAGACTACCCACCGCACCAGCCGCTGCGGATACGACCAAAGTCTCTCCCGGCTTAAGGCTTGCAAATCTCGGTGAGACCGAAGAACGCCGTATTTCCAGGCATTCCGAGACATCCCAACGCATAGCTAAATATTATATAAAAAATAAAATCACTTTCAAAGAATAATGCTACTGATTCGGGCATTATTAATTGCAAAGTGCCAACCTGTCTGGGAGACCCTTCATGTCAGGCATCTCGTGAAACGTGAGCACATCCCTCTTTTCCTTCGGTGGGACTTTGGCAATGGTCAAATCCCTCCATCCAAAATTGCCCACCACCTGCGTTCCCTCAGGGAAGTCAGCACTTCGACTTTTGATGACGCGTGCAACCTGTCCTCCAGGCAGTTGCTCACCAATTGTGAGCCTATCGGCTGCAGGTCTCATGTACGGGTCTACCGTCAGCCATTCTGCCTTGCACAGAATTTCCCCGTCTTCAAGTGCGGGGAGCTTTTCCTCCACGATATTGAAATCTGAGGGTTTGGGGGCGCCCTCGAAGCGCTTCGCTAGAACGAACTTTCTCGCTTGCATCTTTTTGTCTTGAAGAAGAGACGTGCTCGTGCTGAACTGGTGTATCGACGATGATACGTACACTTGAGTCCGACCACTTCGGCTGAAGAATGATGAGAGTGCAGAAACTGCTGGCAGTGGCAGTGGTGGTTGTGGGCTTTTGGAGACGTGAGAAAATGAGGATTGGATAATCGGTGCTGAATGCCGTAATGTGCGGCACAAGGCCATTATTCAAAAAATTATTGCTGGCGTCACTCGATTCGCTAATAGAAAAAATGGAAATGACTTGGGCTCACTGGATGGCAGAAGACAAAAAAAACCTGGGTTTGGAAACTGGACCCGGCTATTAATATAACGCCTTTATTGCCACGTGAAGTGGAACAGTGGATGGGCACAATGCTTTTGGGGAAAGAACTTGAATTCTTCAAATCACTTCACTTTTTTCCTTCACTTCTTCATTCATAAAGGTATGACAATGACATGAATCATATGAAAACTGTCATATGTAGTCATATGTACATAGATACTGACTATGACACTTTTATCTTTGATCGAAGAGGCACATGCATATAAAGTAATCTCGTTTTTATATAAAATATTGAAACCCCGACTTCGTCTCACACATTTTCTGTCATTCTCTCTCATATCACCTACGAGGATGACATAAAGTGAGTAGGGGTATGTTGTAATGGAGATGGAACTTGGAACTACGTGTTTAATATTAATGGGAGTCTGTATCACAAAAAACTTCTTCCTCTCGACTGAAACTGGAAGCATATCGGAATATCGGATGCATATCGTAATCATGTGTGGTGAAAAAAACATTCAAGGTCGCACCTCAAAAACATACAGACCTAGTTTTGTGTGCTTACGTTACATAATGACGATATGCACACATCTTGAACTTCGGAGTCTGAAGCAAAATTCATATATTATGTAATTTTCTATTCCTTTGCTCATGCCCAATTACGAAAATGATAAATCAAAGTCCGTGAAACGAAATATATGCAAATGCATATAGAAAAATTAGAAATCTTCTTTAAAGTCGTAAAACAAGTTTTATGTATACCATTTGCATTCTCATTATTTTCCGGTGAAAAAAGGTGCACGAGACTGGAGAGATGCCAAAGATGTTCAAATTTAGGAAATTAGCATGAATCTGAATTATGATTAGTTGGTGATTTGGGTTAAGGTGAAATCATGGTCGCAGGTTGCATTTTTGTACACGAAATTTTATTTTCAATCAGATATTTAGTACCACTTTTTAATACATATTAGTATTATTATTACATCATGTACACATTGTCGCAAAAGACGCAAAAAGAAATTTAAATTTATTACATTCATATCTCATCACATCCAACGGCAATTTAACATTCCAGAGTAGTAATTTGTCCACATTTCAAATGAAAGTAAAATAGAATGCTCGTCATCGAAATATTTAAAATGTCACACGAAGAGCAAATAAAATTGTTTACTAAACGAAAATGTAGCAATATTTACAGACTTACTAAAGTTAAATATGTACATTTACACTGTATTTATTTTCTGAAGCGCGTGCCCATCTTTTTGGATTTCAGTGATTGTTAAGAGCAGGTTTCTTTTGACGAGGTACTATCATCATTATTGTGGTATCACTATATATTCTTTTGATAAGCAAGGGTGCTGCAGTATTGGCATTCTCAGTTCTACACCTCTTGGGGTAATACGGTACATGATACATTTTTATTCACTACGCACACAAGAACTTTGGTGTTTGGGAAAAATGGTTTTTGGATGATCACAGGTAAGAGACCCTGACATGACAGCAAATTTAACTGACCCTTCCATCTATGTATAATTACAAATCAACTCTGCTGATCATGATTGGTTATTTTATGACATGCAAAATACTTTTAAAATTCCTATTAGTAAATTTTTAGTATAATTCACTATTTTTTGGTGCACGGTTAGGTATGTAAATTGGTTCTAAATGAGTTTTTTTATAGTACGACACAGGTACCATTATTTACATATTATATTTCATCTAGCATTTTTTCATTCGCCATTTTCCTAACGACATTTTAATGGAATGTTTTGTATAGAGCGGAAAGCATTCAAGCATAATGGAAAGGAAAATCTTTTCGCCTATCCACACATTATAATTTTTAACTTTTGCGCATTAAAACAAGTCCGAGTGTAGCAAAAATAAAATTCGAGCGCGCGTTATTAAATTGACCAAAAATGTGAAGTTATTTATAGTTTTTACCACATTTTTTTCTCTATGTACAGGAGTGATTGCCTTCGTAATACCATTGTTTGTAGTGATTTCTAAGAATATCTTCTGCTGCTCACATCAAAT
>JAHZMY010000885.1:0-12323 GCA_027743915.1 Seira sanloemensis
CTAAACAAACAGCTCCGTCAAGTTACAATGGCTGAGATTGGGATATGTAATTAAATTTGAATTATAACTGTGTACTTAGCACTAGTGAGCATCACCCACTGTGTGGCTCCAACAACGTTGCTATCATCATCATAGGCAACCAGGATTCGAGATCTTGTAGTAATCATTGGCACATCAAAAGATACCTTTTTTTACGATTTTCATCTAGGCACTGCGTTCTCAGCAGAGATATCGAAATGACCTCCATAAAAGGCTCTGGGTTTAACCGTTTTCTCCCTATTTAATAAAACCCTTGAATCAATTTACAGATGAGAATCCTCGAATATTTTTTACCTTTTGCACGTTTGCTACTAGGAGGAAAACAAAAGAGTAGCCAAGCATTTCTTTTTTTCTCAGAGTTTACAATCTTTGCGTTATTTAATCACATCTCTCTCCCTGAAGTAAAGCAAAACTTTTCACGGCCGTTTGCTAAACCTGAATAAAAAAGATGTAATAATAAATGAAATAGCTACGATACGCATATTACTTCCTTAAGCTAAACGTATCTCGACCAAAATGTTTGATAAGAATCTCAATCTCATCTCTCTCTCTCTCCATTTTCAAATTATGTGGGTGTTGGGAAAAGATAACTGATAGATACCGGCAAATAATTCAAAGTAGGAGTTTCTGATTCGAGACGAGATGCAATTTTCTAAAGACTACAAAAGGCTCAGAACTATAAATAAATACATAAATACAACCAACAACAGACGTCTGCATCTCGACTTGAAATTTAAATATTATCTAACTTAATGAGATGAGATAAACCTCTCAGTTTTCCCTTTGTTTTGAGTGTGGATGTTATCCGTAAATCGGCATTTTTCTTTTCGAATGCCCTCATTTCACCGCACATAGATACACGTGAGGCCAAAATAATAGTGACGGACGTTATGAAACATTTCCTCTCTACTCGATTTTTATTCGTTCAGTTAAAAAGCACATTCAAATCGTTTCCTGTTTGACTGTAAAACCAACTTCAAATAATTCCGGCAAACGTTTAAATAACAATTACTCGAAAACGTGTTTAATTACTGGTGATGACTCGTTTTCTTGAAATCTTGAAAGCTCCATTTAAACATTTTTCGACTTTTGAATTGTAGCATTGCATGTATCGAGCTATTTTCAAATAGCAGTTTGAGTGCATGATACAGCACCTTTTTTTTCTAAAATAGTTTCTCAATCAAGACAAAAAAACCTGTACAAGCTGATTGACTAAATGGATCCCCAATATGAAACATTTCCTCTCTACTCGATTTTTATTCGTTCAGTTAAAAAGCACATTCAAATCGTTTCCTGTTTGACTGTAAAACCAACTTCAAATAATACCGGCAAACGTTTAAATAACAATTACTCGAAAACGTGTTTAATTACTGGTGATGACTAGTTTTCTTGAAATCTTAAAAGCTCCATTTGAACATTTTTCGACTTTTGAATTGTAGCATTGCATGTATCGAGCTATTTTTTCCAAATAGCAGTTTGAGTGCATGATACAGCACCTTTTTTTCTAAAATAGTTTCTCAATCAAGACAAAAAAAACCTGTACAAGCTGATTGACTAAATGGATCCCCAAATTGTAGCACCGGTACTTTTAGCGTCGATGTGGTATTAATGTAGTCCTCATCTAACTGTGCCATATTTTATTCATTTTAGTATTTTTACTGTACGCAGGCAAAAGGTGGACAATGACCTTAACAAGCGCAAAATTGGCAAGATTCGCATATTGCTTTGTGTGCTAGTACGCGTCAATATGTTTAGCCTCTGCTAATATATATGTATGTACAATGTAAGTGACCACAAAGTTTGTTGAGCAAACGCAGACTTGGCTTATACATCGTTTTCTTCGCCTTTTTCAGCGTCATTCCATTGATGGTTGAGAAAGGTGTGCATGATAGAAATCACACCTTCTCTGTGACTAGGTATGTGTATTAAATAGGCAAATCGTACATAATGTGCAATGCGAAGAGTGTTGTGCGTGCGACGAAAATAAAAGGAAAGCGGTGTCCAATGTCAGTTGGCGTTACAGAGTCAAACTTTTTTTTTTCACGTGAGGATTCTCTTTAATAATCACTTCTTCCTTCTCATTCAGTTCGAACCAGATTTTACCAGTTTTGTGACTCGTAAAAAAAGTAATTTATGCTGCTTTGTACCCTTTTTCTTGCTTTGCAGCAACCTCGTCTCACTCAACGATACTTATATAAATTATGTTTATCACATTAATCAAATTATTTTATATAATATCCATTTTGCTGCGAGTGACTTACTTATCTCTTTGCAATAAAATAAATTGTTCTATCAAATATCATATTTGGAGGAAAGTGAAAAGGTCAAAAGTCTGAAAATTATTAGTATTTACCTCATACAAATTACTTACGGCAATAATGCAATGTTTGAAAACTGACAATATCTGCTGTCCTCTTAAAAATTGCTGTAATTTTCTCCTTTGCTGAAACACTATCATGTCTGCTTTAAGTTTATTGTTTTAGGGTTCAAAGTTGGTTACATAATGAAGCTGACACTGTAAATAAATATAGTTTTTTTAAATGATGATATCGTATTCTAATTGTATTCCAATGAGTATACATTTGTAGTTGAAAGGAGCAATTTTCAATTTTTATGCAGCAATATATTACCAAACGCTATGGTCGTTAAGGATATGATTTGAAATGCTATCAACCTGCTTATCTGAATTGCTAATTTTACGTAGCATAAAATTAGATCGATGACAAAGTGATTATGATTATTGGCAGGATTTGCATGCGGCTAATTTTGTCATTTGGACAAATACCCAGTGAAAATAAAAGGGTTCGTTGAACGAAACTTGTTACTAGTTGCAACTACTTTTCGAGCGAGAGAGGCCAGTTTTGCTAAGTTTGTATAATGATAAATCGTCATTACGATTGCACATTTGTACCTACATGACAAAGACCAGGTAGGAAAAAAGGAATGGGAAATGCTACATGTCTCTAGGTACCGCAACCATACAATTATGATGCAATCACAAAGTTAACGCAATTATCGCTGAATTCCAATGAATGAAATACTATACTAGTAGTGGTTAGGGCCAACACCTGCTCTACTCTACACGTCGCTGAAGTTGAAGGAGCAGAATGGCAACATTCGATGCAAAGCCTGATTTGAATATTAAATCTAACCGTGATTTGAATCAAATTAATTCCAAGCAATGTAATGGTTGCCGCTGGAGGATGCCACAATTGTGGATTATGTGTCCTTTGAACCGGTCTTCGATAAATAATTGACGATATTGTGCAATATCAATGCGTACAGGATAGATACGCTGTGTCAGCCCTAATGAGATAAGAATAATAATAAGCCACCGATGCGATGGTCAATCCAATTACATTCTCTCTTTGTGCATGACAATCGGCTAAAATAAGACTCACTACTAAAAAATTATTATTACTGTCGAGAACGGACAGAGACTGAAAATCATGCCATGCGAAACTGTTGAGGGAAAAGAGAAAATTATTTGATTATTTCTTAATGAAATGGGCTCTTTGGAGCAGGGAAAACCACGGCGGTAATGTGCATGTGGCAGTCATGGCCACATACATCCATCTCTCTCATCCTCCGCAGTTTATAGGACATTTTCATGTAATATATGACTTCATGGGAACCAGTGACTGCAGTGGGTGCTTCCAACAACCGTATAGTAGTGTTTTACATCGCATTAATAATAATGATGAGAAATAATGATGGAATTGTTTCAGGGAAGGGAAACTTTTGTGAAAAAAATCAGCGGAGGAGTGAGAGATGACAAACATAACATGCCATGGTAATAATAGTATCTACACGATGTACACATGTGTGCCACACAACTTTGTGACTTGTGCCGACTTCGAGGAGTAAGAAACTACTTAATATTATTTGGCTATCGTTCGTTCCATCTTGAAGTAACAAAACGTACCAAATACAAATTTATTCCTCTCAATTATTTCATTTGCTTGCATTGATATATGGAGCATAATATACGGAAGCGGAGTGTATTACATCGGCCTTTACACATTTCTATTGCCTAATACTGTTCTTTTACCCTCTGTAGGATAGCGTGTAGCTTTCCACTCGCCTTTTCTTCCCAATTTCTGCGAAATGCCGTTTTTTATATTTTTTTCATACGCACTAGGAATTCGACTGTGTCAGTTGGCTCTTTGTGCGCTATTATGAAGGCATGGAGAAATTAGAACCGAAAGTTAGGGGTCGTAACAAAGTTCCAGAAAAATGTCGTGACAACAAACCCAGTTCCTAAACTAGGAAGGAGTTCAATTTCTTAAAATATTTTTTGTATTGAGCACAAGGGAGCACAGAAATTGGTTATTCGTCAGTCGCTGATAGTCGGTGGTCACTTGTTAGCATACTCCCGTGGATTTCAAGGAGCTCAATTCCATAAAAGCACTTGAAAGAGAATATGAAGGTCATTCGACGAAACTGGCAAAGTAGTAGTGGAGAAGGCAAAATAGCATTAGGAGAAATCTCATTTACGAGTAAGAGCGGACCGACAGGCACGGACCAACATAAAGTCCCAAGTGTATCTGCTGCTCCTTACTGAAGAAAAAACGATCACGCAAAATGAAATGGCTTAGAAGTAAAGTGAGCACTAAAACTAGTAACAAAAAAAACACTAAAATATACCCCTACAGCTTGTTTATCCATTAGCCAAAATAAAAAAGTTTCTTTGACCGGGCATTACAGAAAGCTCTGCATGAGCACTAAAACTAGTAACAAAAAAAACACTAAAATATACCCCTACAGCTTGTTTATCCATTAGCCAAAATAAAAAAGTTTCTTTGACCGGGCATTACAGAAAGCTCCGCCATTCAGTAAAATATTTTCTTCTTCTGAACAACTGAGAAGAAATGTACATTTGTAGTTGATGCTGTGCAGCAATTGTGCAAAAAAAGTTCTAAAATATCATTCTATTCTCCCCTTCCTTTTTCTACATTTCTTTATGTCGAATTATAGGCATTTTTGAAACAAAGCTCGTTCTTTGTCATTGCCATTTTTAGTCGTATGCATTGGTCGGTTGGTGTGGACTACTTTAATGACATGCTTTTTGCTATCGGGGCAATTAGGAATTTTGGGTTGGATATTAAAACTTTGAATCGATATTATGCACCCATTCAATGAAGAAAAAAAATGTCGCAGCGTTTCCTGCTTTGCACATTGGCCGTGTCGAAACTTTCCAAACGCTTATATATATTGACTCCTTCTTTACCGACCACATTTGCTTGCACACATCTGCAGAATTGCTCATCCGGAAAGATCTTGAAATGGTGAAAAATTTCTCATATCGACCATAAATACGGAAAAATGGGAATGTTTCGATTGCCGTATGGAAAAGCTGGAATATGATTTTGTTGCTGTCTGGAGAAATGGGAATATGCTATATAAATGCACAGCGTAAATATTCCTATTTTCCCAGACAGCAACAAATCTTATTCCAACTTTTTCAGACGACAATCGAAGCATATTCCCATTTTCACGGTCGATACATTTTTTAATTAGCGTTAATGGCTGATTTATCACAGACCATGGTTATACTAGGAACGGAATGAGTGAAGAAAATCTTTTTTTTGAAATATTGAAGTGGAACCAACTCAACTTTCAAATGGTTTACTAAGGCTTAAGTCAAAATCTGTAGTATGACTTTGCCAAACTCGTAAAAGGTGCTTGAGAAAAACATTTTATGTGCACATTTGACTTTAGTAAATAAGAATGTTGTTAAACATATATACGTGTACCTGGAAACAACTAATTTGTCTTTTCCTAGGCAGAACGTCTTAAATAGACTATTTACCTAAAATATTTACCACATACCATGCTCTTGAATCATTCGATGTCAGTTGAATTCACTCGAGAGCTTTCTCTGTAAAAAAATAAGAGAGGAAATTCCCTTCTCCGATTTGATGTATTAGTAGTAGGCAGTTCAATGCAAATGGTTCAACTTTGTATCTAAAAGTTATGCATAAATACACGGTGTGAAATTTTTATCATTTTCGTTCTAATTTTTTTTCAGAGTCAGTGAAGAATGAAGATTGGAGACATGTCTTGCAGTCTATCACTTCTTGTCCACTCCTGATCGACGGCGTACACAACAAGAGAATGGAGATATGCTGATATGAAGGGGAGGAAAAGAAAAGAGAAAAGACTTGTAGCGAGTGAAGACGTTATTATGGATTTGGATTTAGTCGTGGAAACAAGATTGACGAGACTCTGTTTGGACATTTTGGAGCGCACCAACTTCCCTGTCAACTGTCATCGTGTTCGTCCTCACCAAAGAACTTTAGCTAAGGGAATGAGAGTATCGTTTACCTCAACAAATCTAATCAGAACAAAAAAGGTGAAAAAAAGTCTCGAAAAGATAAGATTAGCCGCTTCGAGCAGAGAGTGAGCGAGCACCAACGGGCTGCCTGAATCCTCAGCAAACTCAAGAAAATAATAATTTTGTCAGAGTTTTGTCAACGTACTTTACTTTTTTTCCTCCGGTTTCATCACATATTGAAAAAAGTTTGACTTCATAGATCACACAAAACATTACAAAAGATTTTCCCTTCGTCCTTTTTTGCGCCAACAAAAAAGTTACTCTCTTTCTCCATCAGGAAAGAAACTCAATTTGGTGGACTTGTTAGCCTTAATCACGTCATATGAAAAAGTTGCTCGTAATATTCCCAAATGTTGCAGGACGGAGCGGTGGTGATCAGATTTCTCGGAAATAATCTGCTCATTATATTTAACTCATTAAATACAAACTTTCTACATCCGAGTTCCAGAACTAATCTATTGAAGACGAATTGCTCCAATTTACAAGACTTTTTTCAGCTACCATTTTACTACGTGTCAGACGTGACGGAAATGATGGCTACAAATGCACACAACTTCCGTTGCACAACAAATCATTACCAATAGGAAAAAAGTCCTTTGTCATATAGCGTAACAAAACAAAAAAATATTTGTGATTCTCTCTGTTTCAACTGGAGGTACTCTCTACATACTACATGCAAATATATTTTTATTGTCTGAATTTATTGTAGCATTGTAGAAAATCAAAAAACCAAACAAAGTTTGGATGTTTGCGGGTTCAAATGATGCGCATACAAAATCGACAAAACATATCGCACTTTGTTCGACAAGAATGTTATTCTGGCTTTAATTTCGTTGTAGTCTCAAAGACAAAATAATATCGTACGTGATAAAAGTTTAAAATCAATGGGGAAAAAGTACGAATACACACATTTTTATCTCACTTTTTGAAAAAAAACGAGAACTTTAGTCTTGACCAATGTTTCCGCAGTTTTTTTTCCTCGTACGTACTTGCTAAAACCGAAGCTTTTGTGATGAGTTTCTGCAGTGCTTGAGCTGATCTTAGTGAACATTTTTCATAGGAATTTCGATAGGAAAAGACCATATAAATACAAACATACTTTTTTAAACATATAAAACCGACAAAAAATATGAAGCTAATACGTGTAATGATATTCTTACGCTCTCTTTGTCAATAATAGTTAAATAGACCACGAGACGTGGACATGCAGGCTATTAATTGTAAAGGACAAATTATGCAGCGTGTGCAAAAACGGAAATAGCCGGCATTGTTTCCAACTCCGATCTTGCGTTTCGCAAAAGAAGAACATGGTGGTAAGAGGGAGGTTAGGGGGCCTCCCATTTTCATTTCGGACTTTTTACCTTGTTACTATCGTTCGTCTGTTGACGTGAAGTGCGAAGGAGAAGAAAAAAATGTACTGTTCTTGTTAAAACATAATCTTTTATTTATCCGTTGCTGTCACTGGTAAACTATTGGTGAGTTGTAGAGCGTGCCGACATTTTTCTTCTTCTTCAACGTCTTTGATCATAAAAAGGAGACGGTTTAAAAAGCCTGTGTGTGTATGTGCATATACATACGAACCACAGTTTGTGTTTTCCACCGGCAGTGCTGCAACTAGCTGTGTAGTAGCTCCACCGTACAAAATATCGATACGCACTGGCTACCGACATAAATTTTTACTTTTACATTCATTTTCGCTTGACTATCTGTATCCCAAGCAGTAGCTGAGAGAGCGTCATCTCATCATCATCGTCGTCGTCGTCGTCCCATCAAACTGCTTGCAGAAGACAGGCTGAAGAGAAGAAAAAGTGCGAATCGAGTATGAAACTATCAAGGGGAAAAAACGGCAAGCAAATAGATGTAGCAGCAGCAGCATACAGGCCAGGAGTGAATCGAGAGCATGAAAAAGCCAAGAGCCAACCTGAGTTTAACGCTATGCTGGGGTGTAACGTGCATGCAACTCTAGATTATGCCTCTCTTTCGCTGCTTATGATTATTATTACATTGGTGCTAGACTAGCCTTGGCTTCAAGCATGTGGCTTGCCAGTAGGTAAAAGCCCTTCGTCCAGAACACTTTCTGCTGTCAGCGGCAGGAGCAAGCGACGGCGAGAGGAAGACACTCGACGACTTGACGCTGCTGTGTGCAGCCCTGGCGATAAATACTTACGCTGTACATGGTGACACTTTGACTACTCCTCTCCTTATCTGACGTGTACTTATCTGGTGCTAATTTTTGTTCACTTGTTGTGATTACCGCATTCATATCGAGAGTCGCAGTGTCCTTATGAATAGAAAAAAGTGGACATACATAATATTGTGTGTGGACAAGAGAATTTTGCCCCGAAAAAAAATCCATTTTCGAGTAAGGAGACTTATGAGACAATGGATGGAGTGCTGTGTCTCAAACGAAAAATCAGGTTTAGCTGTTCGAACACAGTGAAAACCCAGAAATGTCTTGAGTCTGGGGGTAATAGAGACAGTTCGCAGGCATCAAGTGCACATCACCAAGAACGATTGAAAAGTGGTGTCAAGAGAAGTCAGCAGAGAGTAGGCCTGCTACTAGTTCCTACGCAAAAAAAGTTGAGACTTTCCTCACTCGACTGCCGTCAATTTGCAATCAAGGGGAAACGTAAATTTGATTTTCGTCTTTTCAGCGAACAAGCGGTATACTTACACTAGCCAGCTTACATTTTAGAATGATTTCACATTACCCATGTCATGTCTTGGTGAGTTGGGTAAAAAGGCGTTTTTCGGAAAGGTGCATACTCTTGCGAAGATTGAGATTGGGTTTTGTCTGTGGAATAAAACGAATATCCGTATACCAATAACATATGCCTATCACACGGATAGGTAGTCATGACCATGACAGTCTTGCTTATCCATTCTCACAATAAAGTTATCCGATTGAAAATTTCAAGAACATATTTTCCCAATGCTCCTTAGGCAATATAATGTAAAATGCAAGATACTTTGGGCTTTTAAATCTCATTTCTTGAATAATTAATTAAATGATTTTGTAAATTCCAATTGGCAATTTTCGGGGCAAATAGAAATTGCTCTAATGGTGAGCTGGCAATGACTTATACATAGTAATTAATTATACGGCTTGTTCACTGATGTAATCTTAATCTCCGTGTCCGCGCAATCCGACAGAGACGTGTTTCCAGTCCTCAACTCCCGACTTAGCTTTTATTCAGTGATTCCTAGTGTGTACCAATAATTGAGTCAAGTATTACCATGATTGTCCCGACTGCCCCTCATCTGCAATATTAGTGGGTTACCTCAGTCAGCTCAACTGTAAATATATATTTTGTCGCAAGTGGAGTCGTTAGGAAACGTCCGCTTAAATGTATCGTTTCAAGTCCTGGTGGACTTGAAACGACCTCAGTCAGCTCAACTGTAAATATATATTTTGTCGCAAGTGGAGTCGTTAGGAAACGTCCGCTTAAATGTATCGTTTCAAGTCCACCAGGACTTTCGTAATTATCCTTTTAATTACAATCGTCTGGTTCCACAGTAGTATTTTACATGTATTCCAAACAAATCATTCCGACGGCGAGGAGAATGGAGCCAGGTACGTGAATCAAACTTTTAATATACGTTATATCCTTGTCAGCAGGCACATGTACATTGATAAGTTACACGCAAATAAATAAAAAAACATATACAAATACACAGATTTGCAAAATCTTTAGGATTGTTTCAGCATTTTCACATATATTTTGGCAAAGACCCCTTTTTCGAACGATATCCCTCAATCAAGCTTCGGCTTCTTTAGAGCGCCCATTATGTTCATGAAAAGAAGAGAAGAATTGGATCGAAAAGAAATCTCTCTTAATCTTCCTACTACATTGCATGCTTTTTTGTGGAGTGGAGAATTTGTTTTTGGGAAATTGTGCCAATAAGCGAAAAAAGTCAACAGCTCGAATGTGGCGCGGAATGGCTTTGCTTAATTTTATTAGGCTAATCTCTACATATCATCTTGCCTTATCATTTATGCGCTTACACGCATGCAACTCATCAACAAAGGGAGGATGCGCATACATAATATTTGTAATGGGGCTATTGGGGATGTGCGATAAGACATAAAAATGGGTAATAATGAAAGGGAATGTTTTTCCCTCACACACCAAAACTTCTTTTTATACTCCGGTGTGCGCATAAAAATGCGGATATCGTTAGCATCCACAAAAGCAAGCCTGTAATATCTACCATTCGAAGGAATTAATGCGGCGTGAGACCGTTTGCAATTTTCCTTTGTTTTCTGTAAAAATAACCCTAGGTTTTCTACTCAAAATCAAAGAGCATTGTCACTGTCACCTCTGAAGCGATGGGTTCGGAAATTTCATGAAAGTATGCACGTAATTGCCCCCTTCTACTACTACAGCTTGTAGACAATGTTCAGCAGTTCGAGTTTCGTGTAATATTACTATTATTATGATTTTAATAATATAATCGTAAATCATTAAAACTACCCTACAAAGAGTAATTTAATCCATTTCAATTTTCTTCGACTGCCCCAGTCTGCAGACAGTAGATAGGGCTTACAAAACATGTACAATTGTGGGATAAATTCACACAGTTCAGACGATATATACGATAAATTACAATGGGCTTATCAAGGTTTTTTCATTCATGGCCGCGCTAAAGCAAAAAATAGGAAGGAAGTTAGGTAAAAAATTGTATTAGTTTAACTTGGCTTGAGCTTGTAAACAAGTCAAACATGTTGTTTGTTTTCTTCGGGCACAGTCTTTAAAAGCTGCGTGTTGCACTCTGACTGGGTTTTTAACAACCTATATAATATTGCACATAATAACTTACGCAGCCAGGCCAATTTGTAGGTGTAAGAGGTGAGACTTAATTATCGCCAAGGAAAGTTTATAATTGCGAACCTTTGCGCTGCCAACATGTCAGGAAAATCAGATTAAAGCGACTAAGCTTATTGGATTTTTTTGATTGTATGACTAAAAGCATACCTAATTAGTCTGATTTGTTTTCTGATTAGGTTTTTTCTCTAAAAATTCTAANCCAACATGTCAGGAAAATCAGATTAAAGCGACTAAGCTTATTGGATTTTTTTGATTGTATGACTAAAAGCATACCTAATTAGTCTGATTTGTTTTCTGATTAGGTTTTTCTCTAAAAATTCTAATTCAAAACGCGCATATTTACCTATGGGTGAAGGTACAATGTGAGGAATAAAATAAATTATTTTTTTTGACTGGTACATTATAACGAGTCTCATTTTGGCATGGATTTTACACTACATGCAGCAGGCTTGTTACATGATCTGCGGTGAGGATAATAGCTGAATTGATTTTTTTTAGCAAAATTTGACTACGGTTTGATGTCGTTGGTCAACTACCGTTATCCTTGCTTTTATGCAAATTATCCAACCTTTATTGTTACACATGCACTGTGTACCACATATTTTCGACTGTTTTCCAAAATAGATCAAATTTCATAACGGTGATGGTAATTTCGAGAGAACATTATTATTACCATGCAGTTTTTTTCTGCATATCACATTGACGAAAATTATCCCAATTATTACGGCTTTTACGAGGAGAAAAAAATGAAGTCGACATATTTTCTCATAAATTGTCAAGATAAAAAATGCTATCCCATAGAGTTGTGTTGTCTTTTCGGTGAGACCTTGTCTCCTTCGCTTGAGATAAGCATGTCGTGGCATAATTTAGGATATTATACTTCAAATTTTCCAAGTGCTCTATGGATTTTCATTGATCTAGAAAAAAAGTATACATTCATTATGTATCCACTTAAGAAAAAAACACTTCAATACGAAAAAAACCTCTCTCGCCATGCAATTTGCAAACGAGATGTGTAACGGTAAGCATGTGAGAAGCGTTCAACTTGGCAAAAGGACCGGATCGATGGAGGCTCATCAAATTGGCAATTTGAAAAGAAGAATGGAAATTTGATGCCT
>JAHZMY010000888.1:0-12482 GCA_027743915.1 Seira sanloemensis
GTTTTTCATTTCAATTCACTTTTCAATTGATAAAATGCATGTAGGAGAGCCAAAAAGTACGTGATTTTCTTTCATGGGAGTTTGAAAGCAAAAGTTTGATTAGGAATTATGTAACAAGGGCCATTGTAAATAGTATGTGGGTGCCAAAGCGGATCCAACCTTGATTTTAATTTTCGGCCCTAACGCTGCATTTTATTGTTACTTAATGCGTGCCAATTATGCAACAGGTTAACCTCCATTTGAAGTTCATTTTTACTACGATTGTAGGTTATAGAAGTAGGCATGCTCAGATATTTTGGCGCAAAATTAATCGTAAATTATATCGTTCACGAATTCGTTACGCTTTTAGGAAATGAAGGTAAAACTGGGAACATTCATGCTTATTTTTTTCCTTCACGCTGCTACTCCGTGTGCTGGACAAAGGTATCCCAAACTGATATGAGTTGCAGCATCAAACTCGTTCCATAAAACTTGTCAGCTTTAAAATCCCAGTATTAGGAGATATGGTAGGAACGAGTGAGAGGCTTTTAGCATTTAGTCCTTATTGCTAAGTTAGGTTATTAGGTACATTTGCCTTAGCTTTCTTCATCATTCCATTCGAATGCCAAAAAGTTTAGAGACTGACGTTACCCGAGCACGCTGCGAGCACATGCTGGCATTTACACCTTACTCGGACACATTCCCACATACATTTCCATGATCTACAATAGTGCATGTCAGGAACATAACACTTCCACCGTGCCACCTCGTCATGCAAAAAATAATTTTGTTGACTTCTCCCATCAAATTAATTTTACGCACTTGATAAAACAGGACAGAGCTATTTGTAAATGCTAACGCATTGATACATGATTGAGATCAAAAGTTACATCTTTGGATTGCAAAATTCTGCTGGGCATATGTATTTGCATAAATATTGACTTGTAAGTATTAAGTATGTATATACCTTTTTAGTTTGACCATGACCATCCTCAAAATCGGTTTAACCACTGTTAGTGTACAAATACAAAATATCTCCACATCACCTGATAAATTAATTTATCTTGTCTAAAGAGAACCTTGCGTTTTCAGTAGTATAATAATTGCTAATAAAATTTAATATTTTTTGAATAATTATCGCTTTTAACTATTAGAATCTTCTTTTCTATCAGTTTTTGCATTAAAGAAATACATACATTTTGAGGAGTACCACCACTACCAAACAATTAATTAACAGTTTGAGAAAAGCGTCATGCTTGTTTTTCATGATTCAGTACAAACTGGATAATCAAAAGGAGCCATCATGGCCATTGCCCATGTAGAGCTTGTTTTTCAGTTTTTGTTAATCTTCTTTCACTAGCTTTGTCATTGGTTAGAAACCCTGTTATATCAAATTCTTCAATAAATAATGCGTGCCTGGGGACCAAGTTTTACCTTCTAGATGAACTTGATTTAGTTGAGTCGTCGTTTTGCTTGTTTTTATTTTGATAAGCATTTTTTGTGGAATATTACAATAACTGCTACTAGGCATGTGTGCGTCTTTCATGCATGACCATCATGTTTCAGTACCCTTTGGGAAACCACGTGACCGAATGCCAGCAGCTAAATAAAATTGCAATCATTGAGTGGATTGTGGATTTTTAAAAACTTTTATTCAAATTCACATTAATATTAGTATAATGAAAGCCGACACACTCGCTCCAGACAAGCTTGAGACATTATTCATTCATTCATTCATTAATGAGTCACGAGTAAAGAAAATGTATACATTATTAAACAAATAATAAATTGACAATAAATTTAGTTTACACAACCAAATTTTACAAAACCAATATTTTCCACTGTCAAACACATCATCTCCTCATTCACTCGCACAACCTAAAATGCTATAAAAAGTGTGACATTTATACAAAACCAAGCGATTGACCCATATAAACTTTTTTTTACCTTTAATACACGTATATAGATTACAAATTAATTTTAGATGAGGGTAGGAAGGTAGCGTATCACTTCACAATCTTGCATAAACGAACAAGTAAATGAATTTGTCTACATTAAAAACTTTTCTCAACACTTTCATTGTCTACAAACGGGAGGGATATTTCCAATAAAACCACTTTTAAAAAGTTAGTAGTACTTTTTTGTAGTAAAAGTTTGATCTACGTGATAGCTTATCCTTAAAATTACATAANCGGGAGGGATATTTCCAATAAAACCACTTTTAAAAAGTTAGTAGTACTTTTTTGTAGTAAAAGTTTGATCTACGTGATAGCTTATCCTTAAAATTACATAATCAGCACTCGCCTTACTCGTTTCACGCAATTACGAAAGAAACTATATACCCGCTCCAAAAATACAGTAGGCATTAACCAGTCAAAAAATATGCGACTACAAAAAAATGTGAGTATGTATCTCCGAATAAGGAAAAGATCTACGTAATTTTTTCATAATATAATTATAGCTATTTCTATACACATACACTTGTTACATCCTACTTAAATAGCAGCGTTAAATGATTGAGTGTTACTTTTACATTTCGTTAAAGTCACATAATTTTGCTCTAGCTTATCTATTTCAAAACGTGCGTAGGTGTCGTAGGTCGTGAACGCAGTATTTAATTAAATCTGACTTGCAATGCGTGATCTTGCAAATAGCCTTTTTTTCCGGTGATTTTTTGAAGGTAGTAGAAAAACCAGTAATTGACAATCGTACATACGTATAACGACTGCTTCCTTGAACTGAATGCGTCAGCGTACCGGATGTACCAACGATTGGAGAACGCTAAATATTATGTTTCATCAAAAACTCTAGTAAATGTATACACACAGATATAAATACTTTTTTTTGACATTTCTCAACATTCATAGATACTCAATCACCTTCACACTCGAATGACTTCAAGTAAAACATGTCAAGATGCTTTTTTTTGCGTCCAACCCATTGAATTCCTCTAAAGCCCTGCTTTACATTTCACACAGACTTGGAAGAGTGCTGCGTGCTTTTTAATATAAACTGTGGCAAAGACAATAACATTCTATCACATCATCACACTTGCAAAAATGCAAAGCAAACAAAGTCGCATCTTTATGTGATTTTACAGCATTTCATTTGCAATTCCACTTTCAATTCGCAATAACATATACATTTTTTTTGCATTACGCACTAGGTCAACTTTATGCCTTCTTTGAGATATAGAAACTGTCATTGTATGAAAACACAAACATGATGGAACATGATGGAATTTTTTTCTTATTTTCGATGAAGATATCGGAGAATTTATATAGTATAGGTAGTATAATTATAGGTATCTCTTTAAAAATACGTACACGTTGAATCTTATGAATGAATGGCATGCATTTATAAGTTACGGTATCGTTTCGTACTCTCCGTTAAAAATAGAGCGAAAAAAATTAGTATACGATGGAAATATTTTTTTTCAAGTTTCGGTTTGTCTGAGCAGAATTATTAACCATGATCTCAAAAGGTTATAAAGCGGAAAAAACGAGTAAAACTGATATGAAAATGGCAAATAAAAAAGTGAGATTGGTGAAACGTTTGTCATCATAACCAGCTTTAAAAATTCACACAAGTTCTAACCCATTTATTGCGTACATTTCAATAATAAGAATAATAGCTTTGAATACATTTTTTATCCGCCGCCGCCGCATACTTCGCCCTTCAAAATAATATGAGTTATGTAATGAGTTCATTGCTTTGTTTCTATATTTTTTTCAGACATGATGAGGATATTAATAGTACATCAAAAAGAACTAACGAAAACCGAGCCAGATTTTGTCAGTTGTAGCCCAAAAAGTATCAAACCCTAAATATACAACACGAGGATGCATAAAACAATTCATATATATAGACAAGGTATATATAACTTCTTCCTAAACCACTAAAAGTCTATTGAAAAGCCAATACAAATTATATTAGGTATAATTTTTAAGGGACAATCATTGTAGGTTTATGTCGTATTTTTTCATCAAATACATACAGGTGAGCTCAGAAAAACGATTTTTATGTAATTAAATGTTTTAACAATTTGGTGTAACGTTTTTAGTTGCTGGTGTAGTAGAATGTTGCTGGTGTTGTAAAGATGTATCCACTTCTCTTTACTGAGCCTTTTCTTTCTTCAGGAAGGGAACGGCGGTAGTCACCCTGTTAATTAGAAAAAAACATCATTTATAAAATTGTTATTGATAGCAAGCGACAAAGTAATTTTACAAAATACGAAATCAGCGTCTTACTTTGCAGAGACTTCAGATATCTTGCTGTTGATCAGCTCAAGATATTGATCAATGACAGTTTTGTTGGTCTCGTACACCTTTGGCAGTGAGGCAAGGGCAATAAATCCTGAAAGGAAGGAAAAGGTAATTTGTTGTTGTTGTTTACTTGAATAGTCCTGGTCCTTACATAGTAAATATTGTACATAAGTAATTAAATCAATTTTAAAAATTCTACCTACCCAAAATCAAGAGGGTAAGCCCATTAAACCAACCGCCAATGTACGTGAGTAAGTACAAAACGCCCCCAAACTTCGCAGAATCTACGAGATCTTCGACGAGGAACAAGCGACGGAGCTGGAGAATGGCCGTATTTGCGTAGTTTATGATAGCATTGCTGAGTTCCTGAGCCTTTTCGCTTGGAATCGAGATGTCCAAATCCAAGTATTCCCTGAGATAACAGATTAATTTTTAAAAATTCATGCACAAAGTTGCGATAGCATTATTACATTTCATAATTCAACATATTATTTAGGCTGATTGCGCCACACAATCTCGCAGACCGAGACGATTAGTACAACTCTGACCGACATTAATATGCAATTACTTCACCAAACTTCCGAAATGAATTATGACAAAACTGAAAAAGTAGAACGGAAATACCCGGCCCATCATCATAGATAATTTCCGGCTCCACGCCAGAATCACGACGGTTTTTACGACCCATATGGACGCCTTTTGCTTTTCGCAAATATTTAATTCAGAGACAACCAGAAAAAAGCGAGGAAACCACGCTCACTACCAACAACGCACTCCCGATAGTTTTTATTCTGCCAAGTCAACTGACAATAATAATAATAGAGTAGCGTAGACAAAAACCTTTCACAAGTTCTGTGGTCACCAATAACGACCTCTCCTTTATTATTACGAATGTGATGATGATGATACTGATAATATTCTAACGAAACAATGTGTGTAGAGTGATACGGTGATCACGAAAACTGCATCTGAAGATCTCAAAAAGAAGCATGCATGGGCTCCCTGCACTTATTGCACACACAAGTTTATATTGTTGATTGTGTAAAAACAATTACAGTTGTACAGTAACAACTTTCAAACTACAGAGGGCGAGATGACTCGACTATTTCTTCTATGGCGATGCAAACCATATGGGTCAAAGAACAGGAATATGATGCGTGAACGAAAAAATCTATTTTCTTTATCAAACTGCGTGTTCTTCACCTTGACTGTCGGAGTTTGCAAGAGATGCCTTGTAACTTCCACGAAGAAGAAATGACGGAGAAATTGTTGTGCTTACGAGAGGGTGGCAATGGCAATATAGCGAAATCTTCAACAAAAATCTAATGATACTTTACATGTTCGAAGGTACATTACACAGGCTACATGTAAAATTTAGTACTTTCATGCTTCTTTTCCTTTCGACGATATGTATTCATAATATGCAAAAAGCAGTTTCAACTTTTCTCCGCTTCTATTCTGCCAAATAATATGAAATTTATTACAGTCAAAAGATTATATGATTTGAAGAGATGATGCATTTGGGATTAAAACAGGATTGTTGCCCACATCATCATTTTCACTACTTCCACCGTCATCTTCTCCTCAAATTTCAGTGTTGAGTCAGCCACACGAAGAGAGCATCTCTTACAAAAGTTGTAGCTTTTTTTGCACCAGTTTAGTTCTAAACAATGCCTACCTACACAAGAAAAAATGACTTGAACATCAAACATACGTACTACTTGACTATGAGATGGGGTCTGAATTCTATTCAAATGCATATCAGGTCTTTTTTTTACCTATACACCATGTTGCAAGGAGACTAATACAGAGAAACTCTTCATTTCATTTTTGTACGTATTGCATACCTACGTGGTAAACCAAAATGATGAGCTAGCTCCCTCCATGAAACATGATGAGCAATTTACTGATATGCTCAAATAAGGAAAGAGTATTCCTAAAAAGTAAAAAGCCATGCGGACTGCAAAGTTTCAATTACGATTAGACAGTAAGGGAACGTGAATGGATGTATCTTGTAGAACTAGTAGTATTTCTATTAATGTAATGAAAGAAAGCATTCGTACATTTTTTTAAAAAAATTATCATCATCATCAGCAGCAGCAGCATTTTTATCGCCTCAGGACAAGTTTGCAGCCTTTTCTGTACAAAGTTTCGCATAGCAAGGGAAAGACAGCCAAATATGCTACCATGATGAGCAATTTACTGATATGCTCAAATAAGGAAAGAGTATTCCTAAAAAGTAAAAAGCCATGCGGACTGCAAAGTTTCAATTACGATTAGACAGTAAGAGAACGTGAATGGATGTATCTTGTAGAACTAGTAGTAATATTTCTATTAATGTAATGAAAGAAAGCATTCGTACATTTTTTAAAAATCATCATCATCATCAGCAGCAGCATTTTTATCGCCTCAGGACAAGTTTGCAGCCTTTTCTGTACAAAGTTTCGCATAGCAAGGGAAAGACAGCCAAATATGCTACCTTCTAAATACAATTTCATTACCATGGGAGGGGAATAAGTGTAGGTATGTAAGTTCTGTTTCCGAATAACATGATTATCCCTACTTACTTCATCAGATTACATTGGGTTGCGTGCTGCTACTACGTCTGAGCATTTTCAGCAAGGGAAAAGTGCAGAGCTCGTCGAAAAAAGTACATAATTGACAAAACTTTTTCTACAATTTCTCCATCCGATTGGAGTCCTGATATGGTCATCAAATACACACAAGTTTCTGAAAGATTCATTCAAACTACCTTATCACAAAGTTCATTTCCTTATCTTAATTCGCTTCGAGCAGAAAAAAAATGCTGATCGGACTAGGCTGCGTTTTATGGAAACGTCTGCAACTCGTGTAATAGCTCTAATAATCAAGCACAAGGCCCATGCATGGCACAGTCATAGTCATGTCATGAGTTTGAGTTGAAGACTTTTTGAGCGGGTAAAGTGTGAGTGAGTGAGTGGGCATTAATTGTGAATCATGGAATGATTCCGGCATGTCAAGCGTGAAATCATGCTTCAGCCATGTCATGCCTCAAACAAACTACAGGTCGCTATCATTACCCGTTTTACTCTCACTTTTTTATGGCGTTACTCGCATGGAGGAACTTTTCGCATGTGATGTACAAATCAAATGCGGAGCCACTCTAGTTATTGCACTGCCCGTCCCTCGTGTCACAGGCGTTGGGAAAGACATGCACTGACAAAGTGAAGAATAGGAAAATCCAATATATTTTTCACCGACAAGAAGAGAGACTAAAAGCATTATAAAGTCGAATGCAGTATTTCCACCATGAAGATTTTCTTTTCTCTAAGAGAGAGAGAGAGCATTTTTCTCCTAAATACATTAGCCAACGACATATCCAATTTGAATATGTACTGCGTGATATGATAATCGTACAAATAAAATTTATCTTCAATATTTGACTACATAGCAAAGTGCTATATATAAGTACGTTGAGCGAGGTTTGTTGGAAACCGGTGGTATGCTATATATGAATACCTATCTATACACATGTATATCATGGCTCACCGTGATCTAAAAATGAACCTAAATCAGAGAAAAACTATTTTGAGCCTAAGCCTTTGTCCTCCATTTCAACTTCTTATGCTGCGCCATGAATTGCACCCGGCTCCGTGCCGTAAAATTATGAGACGAAGCTGTGCCTCGGTTCGTGTGCCTAAGTAACGCCACTTCTTCACCGATCATGCTTACCTTTGTCCTCCATTTCAACTTCTTATGCTGCGCCATGAATTGCACCCGGCTCCGTGCCGTAAAATTATGAGACGAAGCTGTGCCTCGGTTCGTGTGCCTAAGTAACGCCACTTCTTCGCCGATCATGCTTTAACTGCCTTCACATTTCAGAAAAAAAACCTGAATTCTGAAGAATTGACGAAGAAAAAAGGCAAAAAGCATGTAATATCTGAAATACACAGCTATTGTAATAAAAACTCGTATAATACACTGGAATAAAAACAAGATACGTTTACATCTGCGTAGGTATTACTTGGCAAAGGAAATGGAAAACGAAAGAAACCGGTGCATTTTGGAATCGGAAGCGAGAAATAGTTGATGTATACACGTTCCAAGGGAGAATGAAAATTTGAATTATTCAAACTTCTCCACGCAGCATTGTCGGCACCGACCATTATTTTTATGATTGATGAAAAGCGAATAATTAAGCAATTGAGCCACTTTTATAATTTATGCCATCCAATTAGTTTCAAGTTCGAAAGTCTTTGCAACGCCCATACATGTGCTTTTTTGTAGGTCGTTTGCTAAATGGAAGATTTTAAACACACTACTTATATGCAAGACCATTGCGTAAATTACGAGGAGATTCTAAAAAGAATGACGCTTGAAAAGACAAAGTTTATACATTATTCATTCTCATGTCTCCATTTCAAGCAGTCACACAATCCAAGGCCTAACAAACGATTCTACAAAACTTGACTGATGCATAGTATGGAAAAGTATCGTTTTACATTTTTATATTAATTTTTAGATTTCATCAAATTCAAACGAGTGCTTCAGTCACACAACACACAATCAGAACTATCTTTAAATGGGCCTAAACTTCACGAAACAAGGACCAATTAAGCACCATAAACGTGATTCGCAGCGTTAAATTACACTTGTGATTTCAATCATGCCTATCTATAGACATCAACTTTCGTTGTTTCCTGAACTTTTCACATTTTCACCATGTTCCAAAGAGAAAGCATGAGTAACAGTAATAAATAGAAAAGAACTGTGAAAAGAACTTACAATTTTCTTTGGTTATCAACGACCCAGCCATCTTTGTAATGCTCTAGATTAAGTACTTAAACACACTCTTTGCAACCACGTTCCACCACAACTCTCCCCCAATGCAATAGAAATCCTTCACCAGGTGATGAAGAGGTCGTTTCGGATAGCTACTGCAATAATTAATTATTGTCCCACAAAAATCCAGGAAGCCTATCCTTTATTTTGAACTTGCTATACAACAGATTCACTTTTTGGACAATAATACTGAGTTCTCCTGGCACATTGCAAATACTTGTGCAAGTACTTAAAAAAAGTGTCGATGGATGAGCTTGAACCACTTTTTAACTGTAGGACAGCCCAAAGGGAAAAGAACGCAAGAAATGTTTTATCACATGCAGAAAATCTGTACTACACAAAATACATTCGTACTTATATCATATAGACTGTACATGCATCCGCACAAAAAATACTCCGATTTCGGGATCCCTCCGTCGTGCTTTGTAAAAAACGGAGGGGGATACCACCGACGTGATAGGAAGCTAATATAAAAATACACCCGTTCCGTTAAGTTCCGACGTGAGTATAGGGAGAAAATACACACGGAGAGTTTTACATCTTCTTATATAACACTAGCGTGGGTAACACTTTTTTTTAGCAACCAGTGGTGAAAATGCAATGCTCGTGGTGCTGGTGGCCTGTAATGTCGAAATTGGAATCGCTTGTGAGAAAACTACCCAGCAACAGCAGCAATGCGAAACAGAGGGCTCGGGCACCAGGAACACACGGAAAGTGGAATATATGTAGTTTTTTAGACTTTCGGAACAAAACCTTTTTCCTCCGATAGGAATGCTCTCACAACTACAGCGCGGTCAATGAAGTGTTATGTACCTATGTACGACGGAGCACGACTTCTATAGTCTATAATAATATGTGGTTCCTTTCTGGTAAAAAAAATACTTAGACTAGCTCAGGTTTTTCTTTGATGCCAAGAATTCCTTTTTGGCAAACACTATCTGAATACATATAAAGTTTTTCTTTTTTCGTATTCCAAAATATACGGACAAGTTTTTCCAACGAGAGATTCACTATTTTTTAGTCGAAGCAGTCACAACAGTCAGTAGCAGTTGCTCGTGATGTGATAATAATGCTTAATGCTTTCAGTACAAAAGTGAAACTATTCCACATTAATTTTTGCTCAAGGAGATAAAGGATGAAGATTGAGTGTTACAAACAAATACAAGAATACTAGTAAATATATCTTTTTTGTACATGCATGTGAGGAAAGACTGGTCAACTAATTTAAATATATTAGTATTATAGTTATGAACTATTCCAGGTTTAAACACTGACAGAGTTCGGAGGGCACCCGCGAATCAATCCAAAACAAAACTGAATGTCAACTTTGCAAGTTGCGCTCCTTTTACAAAACAGAGATAGTGTCCAAAAGAAAACCGTCTATTCCTACTGATGCAATCCCACTATTTTATATTTGGAACTGACATGGAATAGTTATCAAACCTACATACATATTGCTCCCTTTGGAACACATATCCGTACACTTTCCAAGCGACGCAGAAAAAGTTCACTCATCATAAAAGGAATCAGTGAAAAGAGTAAAGACATGAATAGGTATTGGGCATTGGACTTTCCCCTGCTGCTGTACTCGACTCCGGACTATTACCCGACCGTTGAAACTCAAATACATGCCTACGTGATACTATACCTACTAGCTGCTATGAGTAACGCAAAAGAAAGTGCAATAAACAACAAAGCGAGGAAACGTTGCTGCTACAAAGAAGGAGAAGGGAAGGGCCAAAGTTTTTTTTTCAATTCTCGAAGAAAGCCAAGCAAAAATGAGGACCATTCCTCACTGAATTTTTTATTATAACCAACCCCAATCTTTATTTTCTTTGGCTGGAGCGAAAGAAGTAGAAAGTTCTGCTCTCATCATAACAACAAACAAATCAGCGCATCGTAGACTTGCCAATTCCATGAGAAATTCTGAATGTATTCATACAGAATACAAAAACGTTAACTAATCAATTGAATTTCAAATCTAAAGAATTTCAGGGTGAAAACATGAAATTCATTTCAAAAGCCAAAAAAGAAGCTGAGATATTGTAGATAATTGGTTCATTAATATTTAAAACATAAATCTTTGCATTTTTCAATGAGAGCTATGAGAGCTACTTTCTCTGCGAGCTTATTTTGGAAGTTTACGGTTCCCAACTTTTCGAGAACCTGAGAAGAAAAGTCAAGTGGAAGAAAGCAGTGAAAGTAAGCTCGGAAAAAGATGCTTTTCTAAACATCGAGCACACATATTGTACAAGGCTAAGTATGATACATAGGTTTTCCCCAGCTGTAATAAAAAAGCGTTCGTCCAACATGATTTAATATGTGTTCCTGATCATTCCTTTTTCGGAGAAAGCAAATGGCTTTTATACAAACATGCTAAACACATATTCAACAAATATTTTGTCTGAAAGTAATTAGATAATATTGAATAATACTCTCCTTCTCTCAAGAACAAGAAGCCATGTAAGTCAGCGTTACACTTCAACCGTGAGGCATGTCAGCATCTGACAAATATGTATGGCATGACAAAGGTTTGTCTCCGACATCCAAGCCTCCATGACTCGTTAAAAGTTAACTACGCACATGTCCCACAACAACCATATTATTATCAAAAAACTCCAACCTAATAATTATTATTAACGTAATTTCATGTATATAGAGAAAGGCATTAAAATGGTTTTTCTTTCTCCGTCTGTAAATACCCGTCCTCGATCCAACATCAAGTGTTTGGAAAGCAAAAACACTGAAAATGGGAAGAGTGAAATACAAAAACATGCTTCTGTAGGAAAATGTTTGGATTTTGAGTTGGGACACGGAAAGTTCGGCTGTTATCATCAAAGATCGATATGAAAGAAATGCTGTTTACCCCAATAGAAAGAGCATATCTGTCTCTCGTAGGCAGGCATACTCTCCTGTTCCACGGTATAGAAAGCATACTGATGAAGACGCGAACGGTGAACACACACAACCAGCAGTATCGTCCAAGAAATACATGCAATTGTTTCAGGAGCTTTTACTCACACTAACGGTGCAATGCAATATATGGGGAAAGACGGAATAAAAGAGTACGCGTATTCAAATACTAACTCTCCAAGCTTTCACCACTTTCCTAATACAAGTACATCGTATGGCTTACTATCCTCTACCCTGTAATTGTGAACTACAAATAGGAATTCTAAAGAGTGGAAGTGGATGGGTTGAAGTATACTCCATATATGGTGCTTTCACCATTTCTCTTTTTCAGCCCCGCCTCTGAGAAAGCAATCTGGATATGTTGGTGCCAAGTGCTGGAAAGTTCAACGGACTCACTCCACTACTCCTTATCACAGAAAGGGGAGTTATGTTGTCATACAAAAATAAACAGTAATACCTACACCCTTTCGGGGCTGACACGTGTATCTACCATTCCCGCTTCTT
>JAHZMY010000889.1:0-12143 GCA_027743915.1 Seira sanloemensis
AGTTTTGCACTCTACATCGCAAAAGCCCGTGCATTGAACGTTGAACTCAGCGATGCTTTGCACTAATGCTGGGTCCAATATGAAGCAAGAGAAAGAACTGAACGAAGCTTTATCCCCGTCTCCTAAAGGTGCAAAACTTACAAAACTCTTGTTAGACGAGTGTAAGATGCCATCTTAATCCACACTAACAAGTAAAAAAATGTACTAAAAGTTTAGATTGGGTTTGGGACTTTTTTCAACTCTACACAAGCCATTTTCTCTAAAGTTTTTAACTACATATGGGGTATATGTATGTACTAATATAGTATGTGACACCAGATACGAATTTAAGTCTCTAACAGGAAATGTTTGCAAGATGAATTTCAGATTAGCCTCGTTACCTCCTTCCAAGTTTCGTCAATTCGCAGGAGATCAATCATCACAAAAAATAGAGGCTGATCATCAGCAGGAGGAGGGTGAATGGAAACTATAAATTATTCTGTAAAACATTCTGGTCCAGTAGTATGTAGTAGGAGTATAGTAGTGTGCTACTTTTTTGTTTTCTCGGGGATGAGCACACGTGCATTACGCAAATGCTCTGTCGAAGTTGAGTCAAAGCAATAAAAACTTTCTTCGTAAAAGTAAATTGTGTTTCCAGAAAGATGAATTTCAGATTAGCCTCGTTACCTCCTTCCAAGTTTCGTCAATTCGCAGGAGATCAATCATCACAAAAAATAGAGGATGATCATCAGCAGGAGGAGGGTGAATGGAAACTATAAATTATTCTGTAAAACATTCTGGTCCAGTAGTATAGTATATAGTAGTGTGCTACTTTTTTGTTTTCTCGGGAATGAGCACATGTGCATTACGCAAATGCTCTGTCGAAGTTGAGTCAAAGCAATAAAAACTTTCTTCGTAAAAGTAAATTGTGTTTCCAGAAGAAAAATGAGGAGTTTGCAATATTTCTGCTGAACTCACGGGAAGCAATCTAGTTTTTGGGGTGGAAAGAAACGGAGTCAAAGAACTGTGTGAGCAATAAAAGCCTTAGGTTTTTGATTGATTTCAGGAGGTTTTTGTGCATGTATTACCACATACGCTGCTTATTTATCTAGTCGCGGAAAACAGAAGGGAGGATGGATTACTCCATTTTTCAACAGCTTCCGACTCGCTTTCTCCTTTCACTTGAGCGAACAGAATTTATTTGGAACAATTTCAAAATGTTGAAAATGCGTCTTTTTTTAGGTCGACTCTTTTGTTCAGACAGGAAGTCTGCTTTGCATTGTAATGTACACCGGGTTTCGGACAAAATGGCTTTTAGAAGTGCTCCCATCAATCTTCACATGATTAGTCATTCAATACTCTCATTACTTTTTCAAACTGGTTTCAGCTGGAAGCCTAAAGCCCGAGAAAACCACGGCATCCATATCGTTTTCCCTTTGTTGTGGGTAAACAAAAGAGATCAAATGGAAATAGAGGAGAATGAAATACAATGCTAATGACATGCTTTTCATGCAATATTTATCTCGTGGATGAGGATAGGTAGGGTGGCAGAGTGAAAGATGAAACTGAGAGAAGGTGAGAGATTACCCATGTACAGATAGCAAAAAGCAATAAACACTCGCACAAACAAGAAGTAGCCTCTTTTTAAACCGAGGTAATGACAGGAGCCGGGATTGAGGATAATTATGGGAAGCAACTTTGGTCAAAACAGAGAATGAGTAATGCTTTGTTTTTGTTGTTGTTTCCTTTTTTCAAGAGGTTATCGACACAGAGTGGAGGGCTTAATTGCAATAATTATTGGGGTATAAACTAGTCGGAATAAAAGCAACTATTGCTCTGTGGCGGCTGTGAGGATCAAGTTGGAAATAGTTTCTTTTCCGATTTTTCAAGTACTTTACAGACATCATTATCATATTCCTGTATATGAAAAAGTCGACTGCTGAATATTTGCATAGAAATTTCATAATTTTGACCAATAAGCAATGTTATACATTGCTTTCTTTGAGAAAATTATTGCTCGCAGCTATTAAACTCATGAAAGATATGCGGGGGCAAAAGAGCACTAAACTTTAATTATTCGGTTTCAAACTTTACTTTTTTATAGTTTTTTTATATGATTTTTCAATCGGTTATACATATTGCTTAATGCTTCCATGAATCACGAGCGGAAATAAATGGTGTCTGTCTATAAAAATGCAGATGGCATGGTCAGAATTTAATTCATGTACAACTAAGTACAAAAAAGATGTTATGTCAGCGTGCTCAAGGAGCTAAGAGGGTGATTAATGTCCAAAGGAGGAATTGTCTGGCTTATGTAATCAAATTCGAGATCAAGTACCTACAAGTATGAGTCATGCATGAAACCGTATGATTTTATCCACATAAAGACGTGCCATTGGAGAATTAGCTGAGTTGAATGTTGGAAAAGTCACAGTCACGATATCATAATTTGCTGCGTGATGGTCAGTGGCACAAGTTCAAGCACAACATCATTGTGTGAAGCCCAGTTGAAACAGGAGATGCCATTTAAGGTTCTAAGTTTTCGTGCGAATAAATCTCAAGCTGCGTTGCATACATCAAAAATGTTAATAGCTTGAACTTGTAAATGGCAAGTGGTAACTGCTCATTCATAGCAAAAACGTACATGGTCCAAAGTCTAAGCTCTGTTTTATGCTAAAAAGTTCTTTGTTTGCTCAAATTCCGACATCTTTCAGAATTCATTCTTCAAGTCGCAAAGCATCTGCGCAAGCTACTACGCCTTGTATGAATGTAGGATGTAACTTAAATTAATTCTATAATCTATACATCAATTTGTACTTTAGATTTGCAGCACTCGTTCAAGGTTTTCCCCGTCCATAATTTGACCTAGCCCAGTAACAGAGCCTTTCCTTTGCGAACAAAATGAATATTTAACTTAACAAAAAATATTCAACTACTTATTTCAGTTTTTCCAGCGGATCGACTTTTGAATGAGGGAAAAATTGCTGAAAACGTGCAAAAAGGAAAATCGGATTTCACTCCGGACTGCATTCATCTTTCCTTTTGCAAAAATTTGTATGCCTATCCATTTAAAAGATTAACATTCATAATTCTGAATGAGTGACAATCGATAATTCATTTATAATATTCCACTCGGGCACATTCAATGTCAGTTTGCCCTTTCAATTATTTGCCAACCTCATCAAGTCTTTTCTGTCATCATTTACTCTTCTACTTAAGTGAATTTTATTGGATGACGCATATTCCCGAATTTACGTAGTCATCACATCACTTCTACAATTATTTACCAACCTCATCAAGTCTTTTCTGTCATCATTTACTCTTCTACTTAAGTGAATTTTATTGGATGACGCATATTCCCGAATTTACGTAGTCATCACATCACTTTTTCTTATCTCAGCAGACGGAAAATGTACACATTTACATGGGCATAGAACCTGAATAACTATAATTTCTTCCTTTCCTATGAGAATACACTCATACTTGGCGAGAAACCCATCAAAGTTTAGTCATCCAAGCGAAACTGATACATGCCAAAATGAAACCACACCAAACACTTAATTTTGGGTAGGGGTTACTTTGACAAGGTGATATTAAATCGTAATGTTTTCCTTGTTTCTCTTTCATTCTCGTGGAAGATTGTTAAATGATAGGCAGAGCATCGATGTCTACGGGTATTTCATTTGTACGAGTTGCATGGGTCTGCAACTAATATCAACGAATATCAATATAAATAAGTCTAATAACTAATGACGGTAAAACCACGTTCTCTTGCAACCTGGAGCTTCAAGAGGACTAAAATGTTTGAACAAGTTCTATTTTTACAGCCTATTTTCATTGGAGCCTTGGATTTGTATTCTTAAATTGCCCCTTTCAACAAAGTTGTTCATTTTCCCATACAAAGTCAAATGTCTGAGAATATGCTAAGCCGATTACACTCTGTCAATGAATAAAGATCTCCAGTTTTTTTTGGCATTTTTCTCTGAGAATGACATCAGCAGCGGCTACAAATTTGCAGTTTCTCCTTTCTCATGGTTCACAAATTAGATAATGAGCCATCTTTCTTTCCAGAGAAACCTGATATTCTTTAAACACGAAGGCGGCAGCATTTACACAAGGTTACGCAAAATGTTGGGAGAGCGACATCCAATTCAATTTTCTTGGCTGTCCCGAATCTTTTATCTCATGTTAACATATTATTTCCCAAGAGTAAACATATATATGTACAATCCTTGAATCCTAGTGACATCCATTGCTGCTCATTTCATTTCCAAAAGTCGTTTATTTCGTGTCTCTGTTCAATATTGACATGACGTATCTATTCAGACGAAAAAAGTGAAAAGGGTTTTACGAGAATGCTGATGGAATTCTGGAAGTTGTGTGAACATATTTTAAGTATGCATTCCAAAGCACGCGACTTGCACTCGGAATGACTCGGGCGGACCAGCAGTTCAGCAGTGGTACACATGACTATCTGCATATTATAGCCAGTTATCCGCACCTCCATTCTTCCATAGTTTCACACTTCAGTAGAAAGCCCACTTTTAAATACGACCGTCCCCATGAAATAAAGTAGCTTGGAGGTGCTAGCCATGTGACGTTGCGTTAGATATTGAGGATCGGAAGTTGTCGGCTGAAATTCTACAGATTTCCCATATCAAGCACCTACTTATTCCTTAAATTCCAAAGCATTTTTTGCAGATCTAAAATGTTCCTAGTATTATTGCATACCTAAAATGAGCCTTGGAGCCATCGCAGTCGCGCTCTTCAAAGCTTCAAGATCGGAGCAAATGCTCAATTTCAACCATATCCTTTGGTTCTCATGTATTGTTGGAAAAATGCATGCAGAATTTTTGAATGAGAAAAGCAGAAAAGGAGATGTACGGGAGTCGGATTTGAATTGGATCATAGTATTCTCAGTGTAAAAACAAAAGCTCGTTTTACACCATACATTTTTATGTTTTGTCAAACGACAAACAAGGTTATCGATAGGTGACTTTGATGTGGATTCCTGCTGAATACGAGAAGTCATCATCCGCGGGGTTCTCGTTTCATGTCATCCACGGCTAAAGAAGCTGCAGTAGTGCCCATTTTGCCAGCCAAAATATGTTTTGAAAGTGAGTCACATTTCTGCTAATGACAAACTTCATATTTTGTTTCATTGTCTTCCGTTTCCTTTATAAATATTATTTATTATTTCATATCCTTTCACAGCCTTCTCATGAATACAGTTGAAAAGCACAATGCAATGGTGTAAGACAATGTAGTACAGTTGTATGGGAAAAGTTTGAAGATCCTTGAGAAGCTACAGTAATGTTGCATGCATTTTCATAGAGACATGTCGGAACGGTTCCAAAAAAACTTTTTTCTTCCTTTTGAAAAAGTTTCACCATTGCCAATATTGCCATCCTCCTTTCATCGTTGTCATTGCATGCAGTGCAGTTCAAGCATTTCGTAAATAATGGCCATACAGTCCTCCGGTTAGGTCGAGAGCCAAGAGCAAGGATACACAATTTTTTGTATGAAGTGAGCCAAAAAAGCTTGATTTTACCGAATAAAGTCGTTCCAAATGATATTTTTATTTCCCTCAACTCTACCTACATATACCGTCACAATGGCCACTGCATTTCTTTTTTATTGCAGCAATCAGAAATAATGAACGGGGAGCCTGAATCATTTATAAAAGAAGGCATATATAAACTCGCTTCTGTCAGAATGAGAAAGCGGCGCACACTCATTTGGGCAGCTCTACGAGAAAATAATATTAATACAAATTGGTTTTTGCATGAGACCCCGTAAACCAAAAGTGAAGTATTGCTTTCTGGTGCAGAAAAATGAAATGGCTTTTCTCCCGCTTGCCGAATCTTTAATCTGAACTTTTCTCCACATGCATATGCTTCCAACTTATAGTTTTTCTCTACAAACTACAAGTTACATTACTTTCTGCACATTAGTACTCACGCTTAGACGAACAGCTGCAGTCTCACATTTTAAAAACATTTCTCCGTCTCTCAAGCAGCTATCGCTTCTCCTCCCGTTGCATTTTATCCCCTGCCAAATTCCATAAGCAGCTTTGGACGTCAACTCGGATAAGGAGTAAATGTTCAATAGTCAACATTTCTCCGTCTCTCAAGCAGCTATCGCTTCTCCTCCCGTTGCATTTTATCCCCTGCCAAATTCCATAAGCAGCTTTGGACGTCAACTCGGATAAGGAATAAATGTTCAATAGTCGAGTTACAAAGAGTAACTCACGAAACAGTGAAATTATCGACACACACACACACATACACAAAATGCAGAATGAGCGGGGCGCCTGGCGAGTACATGTGCACCGGAAAAGGACATGTCTTTGTACCTCATTTTTTGCTGGCCTTTTTGCACCAAGCACATTTTTTTCTGCAGATTCAGCATATTAACTTTTCCTTGTGCCGTTCGTAATACGATAATATCACTTAATCATTGCATCGCTCCGTGCTTCTCCCATATTCCTCCCAATTTTAGCATGACGATAGCGAAACAAAAAAAAATGGCTAGAACAGCGCTGAATGATGAGATACATTGCAGACGATATTGAAAAGGACTATAAAGGAGCACTAAAGCTTTTACATATGCACATTTTATATTAGCATTCCGAGCAGTAGGAGATACGCGGTGATGTGAAGAGAATCATCGTCATCACATCACTCATCATCGTCCTTTTAACTAGGTATATTCATTGTGCCAGCACAGCAGAAATATTGGCTTGTGTGGAGGTGAGGTAATTGTGGTAATAACCGTGCAACATTTTTTTCATACCCATGTCTACCCACTCTTTTGTTCAGCACAAAAGGGGAAAAGGAAGTTCCAATAATGCTGTATTTAATTTGGAATTAGACGCTGATGTTGAGGCTAGTTGACTTTCAGAGGCATGCATTGTATGTATGTCCATATGTATGTCTCTTGTAATTACACTCGTAGAGATGAATCGGCTTACAATGCATGGAACACATGGGCGTTCTCAGAGTCTAGGTTCCTTGTCGTCCCATATAATTCATGGAATCCGATTTTAGACCTCGACTCGACTGTGTAAATCTGATTCCATGAGGGAATCGACAAAATGCTTTTTGCATGTTTGAAAACGTGTCCTGTTCAACAATTTTTCCCGTCTGCCTCGTGGGTACCTGTAAGCTCATATTTCAGCCGTCGTTGGGAATATTTAGGTGGGATTATTTGTGTGGGGGCTCTGGAGAAAATGTTACATATGTGATGTAAGACAAAATGTGATGTGATGTCAAGCAATAAAGCTATTTTTTTTGCTTTCGCTTCTGGAAGTACGTAACTTGATCGAACAAAAGTGCTTGTCCAACGTTTCGCGAAACTTTTGTATTCGAATTTTCGAATCATGATGAGTTACAGCTACAGCTATTGTAAAAGTATGAAAGCAAGAAATTTCCATAATATCTTTTGTCATGCATCNTTTGTATTCGAATTTTCGAATCATGATGAGTTACAGCTACAGCTATTGTAAAAGTATGAAAGCAAGAAATTTCCATAATATCTTTTGTCATGCATCAGCCAAAACCAACTGTTCCGTAATTTCTACGGGCTTTGCAGGAATGTATGTGGTGTACGGACGATTGTTATCGTTAAGTAAGAGTGATTGCACGACAAAGGTTTTTGAACGCTCAACATGCATCCATCCATTATAATTTCTCAGTCAGTCAGTTATGCTATGGTGCATGCATACGAAACGCCGATGTATCTGCAAGACTGGCGAACACACTACCAGTCCGTTTTTTATTATTAAAGTCCTGCTCTTGTTTACCATTTCATACTCCTTTTTATTCCTCAACTCCCTTTGTCTGAAAAAATAGTGCAAAAAGTCAGCATTACATTGCATTTTAAAGAGCATTTTTTGTAATAAGATGATGATGATACTGACAGAATGNGTCAGCATTACATTGCATTTTAAAAAGCATTTTTTGTAATAAGATGATGATGATACTGACAGAATGAGATCTTGCACGCACAAACAAACTGTAAGAGAGAGAGAGAGAGAGAGCTCTCTGCAAAACAAAGAATTTTGTGGACGTAGGCATGTTTTAGCATTGTTATCGCCGTATATATTCACACTCACACACGTACTCTATCTTGAAGTACAAAGTTCACATTTTCATTTTGTGGACCGTAGTAAATGCAGTACGGATGAATCCTAAGTAAACATTGCAACTGTTTTTTCACCCACTACTGCTGCTTCTACCTCATCATATCATAAATTTACATAGAATATGTGCCTCATGCAAGCTCTACATGGCGAAAGAGACTTAAATGCGGAACTTTTTGAATCAAGATCTAACCAAAAATAAAAACAGTTTTGGCTGGCTCATTCGGTAAAAAACCAGATTCAAAAGTAATGCTTTTATTATCGTCAAAGAATATATTATACAAAGCATGGATCAAAATGTGCTCAACATGATATTAAGTTTTTCTATCCTGGCTTTCGTGATGAAAAATTGCGTTATTCTACGTGCATTCTTCATTTTAGAATTTCAGGTTTCAAGTTTGCCGTTGACATAAAGACGAATTTTATCACGTCACCTTTTCAGCTGTCATATAGGTACTAATCATTCGTTAATTACTTTCACACTTACGAGTTACGCGACACTCGTGCAGTACATATGCACTCATTTTTGTTTTTGTAAGAGTCATTAAAATGATTATTAAATGGGTACATTTGAATATCATTCCGCACTGCCAAAGCCGTGCCCTGTGCATATGTGCACTTAGAACATTATGGGAAATCATGTTCATATCACATTGCATCTTATTTGATCTAGCTCAATTCGCCCCAATTTCTCATTTTAAAATATCTCATGTCAAATACTGTAGAAAACGCTGTAAAACATTTCTTGAATGCCTTGTCAAATACGCTGGAACTCGTAAGAAAAGCTCCCATCAGCAAAAAGAAAGGCAATGTGAGAAGTACTTTTGCAGTATCTTAAGGACTTTGCACTGTCTGCCGGAGGCAAGATTTTGAGAGAGTAAATTCATCTGAAATGGATTAAGCGCATATTACATTGGACTCGTCTTTGGGCTTTCGAGTATTGATCAGTCATCTATCCATCTCATTCCATTTTCCACGAATCCTCTGGCGATTATACCTGAACCTATGTAAGTATAGTGCGCAGTAGGAGCTACAAACGAAGGATATTATTAAAAACTTCAAAGTGTGCGAAAATTTCAGTCGAGCAAATCACATACATTATGCACATGCAAAAAATCCATACGGTACGACTCTACGCTTTTGTTCTACAAGTTCGTGCTCATCTTCAATTTTCCAATCTGTTTTTATGGATGAAGACGTCGCTCCAAGGCTAAAAGTTCATCTATCGCAAATCCTTTTTTCTCCAAACTTATAACAGTGATATCAAACCTTACAACCTTACAGCTTCCTCCACAAAATAGTAATGAGGTAGCCTCTCTCCAGAGAAGCGTTTTTTTGCCAACGGGCTAGCTCATAAAAGCGCACAAGTGAATACGAATTGTGATATGCATGTGGTAATAATATCGAATCTCATTTTTTATGCAAGACATACAAACATTTTTTTTTTGGTTCTAGAGGTGAGCACACAAGATAAAATATACGACACAGGAAGATACAGTTACATGATGACGGCTTAGCTCCTGGCTTAGCAGTGGTGGGTGGCTTTAGGCTCTTGGTCTTAAGCTTCAAGTTTTTTTGCAGCTTTGTTGTTCAGCTGCAAATATAGAATAGGAAGATGGCAAAGTATCAATACAACTCTACTTCTTTTTTCGCTAATAAGGAATACCACTAGTATACGGAGACGTGCAAAAAACGCAGAAAAGAGGAGGATGTGAAGAAGGGCACTAACTCATACAAACTTTGTAAAGAATCGTTATTGTTATCACACAAAAAGAAAGGAGGCATAGCACCAGTCATAAAAGTCTAAGCGTTTTTCTCCTCTCTCCGCTATTGAGGAAAAAGAGGAGCGAAGTGGAATGGAGTGAAGTGGAGTTGGTCGATTTGCCGATATGGAGTTTCCCTACAGTTGCTCTGCCTCTCTCAGTGCAAATGTACCTAAAAAACTCTCTGAAACTTGACAAAAGCATTAGAGACTCGTCTGTGCCATCGGCTCTACCCAGTTGAGCCTAGTAGTTCTGCCAGCATTACGAAGAAAAAGAGGAGAAAATGTGCAGTTTGGAGGAACGGAGCGCGTGTAGGTATACCATCATCAGCACTGCCTTCGGTAGCGCTTTTACATTGAGACTTTACACAAAAACGAGTCCTTTTCTCACGAAGAAAAGCGTGAGGGAAAGGACACTCATACCGTAGCGAAGAAAGGCAGGAACAGCAGTCAGTTGATATTCGCCAGTCGGACTACATCTGAAACGGACGTGGTGGGTGCTGAAATCCAAGTCAAATCCATCATATTTCAATAAGCCCATCATAACTCCGCATACACTCACGCGTACATGGTTTTACAACCCATGTGTCAATTTCTCAAAAAATTCACGAGTCCAAAAGTCAATAAATTAGGTCTCGGAACCCGTAGTCATTAGTTTATATGCGTACAACACATGTGTAGTATGACCCACAAACATATATGTAGACCTAAAAATCTTTTTGTGAGACTCCGCTCAGTCTGATACTCTTTGTTTAACATCCAGCACGAGTTTGGTGTTCCAGCGTTGAATTCTTGTACGCTCACGACTCTCATTCTCTCGTGTAGTTTCATTTTTTAATGACACATGAGTGACTACTGTGTTGTGTACGAGAGTGTGAAGAAGCTGGAGCAATTTGCGCTTGGTTGGCTTATCAGGAAGTTGTCAAGAACAGAAAACAAAAAATACAAATACGCAGTTTTGATTTGAGCATACAAACTGGAGATGAAGTGAATCAGTGACACATTTGTCCAGAGAAATTCAAACATGCTCTAGTTCATGGGCAATCTGATCTTATTCCACTGACTTTCCTTGGGATGATGACTCATCTCCATTCGGTCCATCTGAAGTAATTATGTTCTTATTTATTAGAAAAGATTAGCGCTTGCAAAGGTAATCAAGTCATTCTCAAGTTTCTAACTTTGTTCACGTGTTAGTCAACTGGATTAAATTGGTTGGGGTGCATATCGTGCCGTCTCTTACAACCACCATATAACTTCAACGTGCCTCAGTGCTCTAGTCGTGTGTATAAATGTTCGATGCGGACAGTATTCGAGGCATAAATAAAAGGTTCCTGTAAACTCTGCATTTATTTATTTATGGATCTCAAAAAATGCCAGTGGAATGTAACAGTTCTTTCACTGAACGGAGATAAACAGTTTGATTTATTTACACAAAAAATTACCTTTTGCTCATTTTATGCCAATTAATAATGAATGGGTGAGGGCAAGTCGAAGCAACAGAATACTTTTTTTTGCTACTTTCCCAGAGTTTCATAAACCATGAATTTATGACAAGCATAAAAAAATACACGAAAAGGAAAAATATAAACCGCAGACTTTTTTCTGTGTGGTTTCTTTTATCAGATAAATCGCATGTCTTTCCGCTGATTCTTTCAAGATTTTGCGGTGCTCCTTACCACTGCGGTTTCACATCATTCCTGATGATTCTCATGACTCAGACTGGCTGATGATATAATACCTCAGGCAGTTATATACAGTAACGTATAATTCGTCAGGAAAACATGGCAGCCACAACTTGTGCCAGTTTAAGTGGAAAGTGCTACTCGGGCAGTGATCTTCCACATCAGCGCAATGGAGATCCACAAGTCATTGTCTTCGACGAGGATATGCAGTTCTGTGACTCCAACCTTAAACTTGTTGACTATGAGTCCAGGTAAATAAAGAATGTCTTAACGATTATTCTGCTTAGCTCAAGCGCTCATATTTGCATTGGTCATTAGCAAAATGCCTATAATTTCTTATTGTTATTGCTTATTACGAGAGCATCTCATTAAAATTCTGCATAAACATGTCAGTATCACCTACAGGGGGTGGCCATAAGCTTATGAGATTATGTTCATGAAATGATTTTGGGCAATTTTTGCTGACTAGATTTAATTATATTCCAAAACTAAGTTGATAGCCTTGAAGAGGATATTCAAAACTACCCGAATGCACTTAGTTTGGTTTTGTTTAGTCATCATATTATTTTAAAATAAT
>JAHZMY010000890.1:0-16537 GCA_027743915.1 Seira sanloemensis
TCCAGTGAAAAATATTTATGGTTGTGCCCTACATTCGCTTAGGCATGGTATTTATCCCCATAAAAATGATATTATCCTTCCCTCTTCCGGCCCTGTATCGTATCAAGATACGTATAATTTTCTTGACTTGTGTAAGCAATAAAATGAAATACCATCTGCCATATTAAAAATACTTGGGATGTGTTGACATATGAGAGAGAATAATCATTCTGGGAAAGTTCTCAGGTGCCTGTTTAGAAACATATTGCGCAATTGACGAGGACATGAAAATAAATAAATAGACACACATCTACAATTTTTTTCTCGCAGTATGATCTCTTTGAAGCACTTGAGAGAAGCATTACGTCAACGACAACGGTATCCCCTGAAAATACTCTCAAAGGGAAAAAAATGCTTTAAGGAAACAAGTTCATTGGCCAGAAAGCCTTTTGCGTTTTTCCTGATCTTTACTTTTTCGTTTCATTGCAAAACAAATAGGTTAGTGTAAAATGAATGGCGGACTTCACTGGAAAGACGTTTTTATTTCGACTTTTCCCATTTTCCCCGTCTCTGAAACTACATTAAAATGGGAATGGACGAGAGCGTGACAAAACAGCCAAATCAGAAAGGGAAGAAAAAATGAAGTCTCTGTAAACGAGAAAGAAAGGGCTATCATCAAATTTCAGGGGAAAGTGTAATACAAACACAGAGGCCATCTAACACACTTAACTTTTCCAATAAAGAACTTTTAAATCCAATTTTTTATATTATTGCCATTACTCGCCACAAAAACATTATTACATTTTTATATGATGACCCATGTGTAAAGTATATAACATGATTTTGGTGAGCGAGGAAATGAAAGAGAAAATTGCTTATTTCAACGTGGTACAGCCCCCCATTAAAGGATGACTCTCGGGGTTGATGTGATATTATAAAAAATAGAGAAACAATTTTCACTCTGAGAAGAAAGAAAATACACTTGAAGTAAAGTGGCTCTTTAGATAGTAAATATATAAAAGACCTTGTTTGTTCAGGGGAAAGCGTCTGTCTCCAGCTGTGTGCTATATATGTACATATGTTGACAAGTACATCAAGAACAATAACATTTTTTTGAAGGAGATGGTCCACTTAAGCTTAGGCGAGAATAAATGGTCCAGTGTAAACAATAGAACTCACCAGTAAAAATAATATTATTCATTTGTACACTTTCATGGGTGAACGATGATAGGGGCGAAAGAATGGAAACTAAATTTGGTGACCTGGTTCAGGGGACACAATGACAACATCCTAGCTAATACTTCAGTTTCAGAAATTGGGACACAGGCACACTCACACTGTGGAAAATTGCGCTTCCTGGGTCTCTGGTTTGGAGCCCAAGGATTTTATATATTCTCTAGTGTACTCTCACCGTAATACTAAAGTTAAGTGGAGGAGAGTAAGATGAGTGGATGACATTCATCTCTTAATATATATTTGATTGTGTGTGTACTGCTCCCTGTCATGTAAAGAAACAAGCAATTTTGTTTGCTCTCACGGTATTGAATACATTACACAACGGGTAATGATACGAAGACAGCAATTTCCAATGAATAATAAGAAAAGAAAGTCAACAGAGGAGAAGCCTGAAGGCTGTGAAAGAAGCCCTCTTTATATTCCACGTCTATCCGTTTATTGTGATTCCAGGGATACTCTGAATCCTCCTGACAGCACAACTTATCCACAATCCTTACTTGTTGTGTAGACAAAAATAAGTTCCAACTAATTTCTTTTCCTTTCTCAATGCATGGTCCGGAATTGTAAAGAAAATGTCAATATGGTAGAGACAAAAGAAAGTTTGAGAGAGAGAGAGTGAAAGCGAAAGACATGTGGGGTTGAGGGGACAAGACGTCTTCAAAAACAGAAGAGGTGGAATAAAACTTGAAGGAAAAAGCAAGTGGGGAGTGGACTATTTTTAATGATTTTACGAAAGGAATGAGGCAAAACAATTCCAAAAGATTTTGAATAGGTCGAGAGAAAACGCAAGTGTCACGGCTTTCTGCACCTACGCAACTACCTAACCTACGTCAGCCCTGTAATGAAATTTGTAAAGCTAGAAAAGCATGAAAATGATAGGATAGATTTATTCCAAAATTGAGAAAAGATTGGAGTGTATAAAGAGAAAATTGAAGCCATTCAAGTGCGCAAAATTCCCTAAACCTGCCTATTCTCTTTCTTGCAAAATTTAATATCAACGTCGGTGTAATAATAAATTTCGCAGAATCATGTGTTCCACATAATTCATTCATATGACCTAAAGGTATTATATTATAGTGTATGAGACGACGAAATTATGTANCAACGTCGGTGTAATAATAAATTTCGCAGAATCATGTGTATAGAATCATTTCCACATAATTCATTCATATGACCTAAAGGTATTATATTATAGTGTATGAGACGACGAAATTATGTACATCTTTTTTTGTCCGGGAAAAGCAAAAGTGTGTGGATAATTTTTGATGAAACGTTATACATATGTAGCCTTAATGGTTCCCACACATTTTAGGAAAGACATGCTTGGATACCCCAAATGATTTGAAATTACCGAGTTGAATGAAATATATTATAAGGACTGGTATTATAAACGATGATCATGAGTTTGAGATTTTCTAATATTCGTATTCTGAGAAGATATGAATAATGTTGTATTCGATTAAAATTATGGATTTCAAATTGAGCTGAGCTGATTACCTTCATACACCCAGGTTTATAATGAGAAATAGGTTTACAAGCCTGTGTAATTCAGTAGTGATGTGAGACACGAAACAAATTAGGTACGTACTACTCAAGTGATTAACTGATGTTTATTCAAAGGCGATGCTATACACGTACCTTCTTCCTTTAATGCAAGGCATGCTTTGTTGCTGCCCCGAAAGAAAATAATTTTCCTTTCTTCCATTGCCCTTCTCAAGGAATGCATGTAATACGGTAATAATGTATTATTTATAAGATGTATATTATCTCTCGTGCAACGCATGTTTTGTAATCCCTGGAGCGTACATAATAAACTGCACAAGGACAAGAGCCAATGTTATTTTTCATTACGAGAATAAAGAAAATGCCTTTCCTCTATTATAGCCATCATGATGATGATCATCAAGGAAAAAGGCAAAATGAAAACGAAAGGAAAGAAATGCCCATCATTTTTTCTTATCTGCTAACAAGAGACATTCATGGGGAGAAGTCACTATAGCGCATTCCATTCATTTTGTGGAAAATATGATGGAACGGAGGAAAAGGATGATTTTCTTTTGATATATAGTTCACTTCCTACTTTTCTCCTTATACAGCAACAACGCATACATTTCTCCATCATGTGGAGAAAGACTGACAATAAAATGATGAGGATGAAGATGACATTATTATAACATTGAACAAAAAAGATTTTTGTATTGGACTTATTTTTTCCACCAAGATGACTGAACACAGATGGATGAGCATGATGGGAATGTGATGTAGTGTGATCAAGATGATAATGAAAATGAGGATATTTCCTCTCACTGGAAGAAGTGTACTACAAAATGTACGTGCTTCCTATGAAGAATCACGTTCTCCGCCTTCTCAGATGCAGAAGGAAGGCAAACTTTGAATGAAGTTGGGATAATGGAGATGGTGAAAGAGGAATTCTTTGCATGTAATATGGATTATGATGGCGATGCAAAAAAATTGAGTGTAGCGGAGAGAACTGGCTTGGAGAAAGGAAAACCTTGAAGTAGTATTCATTCATTTTTCAACAAGGAAAATTGGAATATATGGGTTAGGACAGGAGCCCTGTGCTAATCTACTCTCCTTTTCATCCATGAAAATTGCATATTTATGCTCTATTGAGCGATATATCAATCCTAAAGAAAAAATGAAAATGAGCTTTTATTCTTTTCTCTTCTATAAGCAATATCTCCATTAAGATACACATTATCCCCAGTCCGCTCCAAGTAGAAAGTGAGACGGGGAAAAATGAACGAGACTCTTTCAATTTCTAAAAGTCATACCAGTACTCCGTGCAGGCAAAACGCCTTTTTTCGGTGTGCATTTATGTGTGCAATGATCAGCTTTTGTAATGTATTGGAGCCATGGACGCAAAAAGCGTCGATTATTTAAAGGGCTCGACACAGGACGGTAAGATGAGTACCTTATCGTACTTTTTTGTATGTTAAGGTAGAGCTACTTCTATAAAGCGCGGCAAATATTGTGAATATCTCAAGGAGAAAGGAGTCATTCTTGCCATGTACAAGCCGGAAATGGATCTTTCAAAGGGAAATGGTCTTGGAGGGCTTCCTACGGAGAAAAATGATGGATTGGTGACGTGATTGGATATGGAAGGGAAAATGTATGTGCACTTTCGGCAATACGGACAGAATGTAAAATAAAGTTGAATCGACGAAATTAGACTAGGCTCAAGCAAACATCATGAACTTTCTGCCATGTTTCAGTCCACTTGAGAATTGCCGTCAAAAATGGCACGCAGTGTAGGCCGAAAAAGTACTTACACGTGTAGACTCTACAAAAGGCTCAATCAAACTTGAAATGAAATTGGCAACCAATTATTCTTGATTAATGAGATATTTTGCATGTAAAAGTAACTCTTTGGTGTAATTTTGGGCCCAAAATCCATTTGCAAACAACAAGTTTGCTCAAGCAAAAGTAACCCAAGTGGCAATTCGACAGGTGTGCTAATTGCTTCTTTTTTGCACGTTTCAGGTTTCAATTAAAACTCTAAACTTTATATATTGTGTCAAAAGTTGGAAAGAATTGCAAAATTCTTTCTGATTATATTTTGAAGACGAAAGTGTACATGCATTTATCTTGGTTGAGTTGTAGCCAGCCTGCTGCATATTCTACCAACAAGAGCTGGAAAATTTTGGACGACACGAGGTTTTAAGAACTGAAATGATCCCATAAGCAACTCATTCCACAAACAGCTGCCGATCTTCCCACCAGAACAAAGTTATCTTATCGCCACTCCCATGTATCCCCGTCTACCTAACTTTTAAAAAGAAATTTCTCTGCATGATTATGTGATGATCTCGGAAAACTAGAAACTTTCTCATGACCAGCGGGAAAATTAGCAATTCCCATGCTCAACTTCCAGGTCAAGACCAAGGAAAATATGTCACGAGCGGAGGAAAACAAGGCAAGCCTTGTGTGCCGCCTTTCTCCGTAATTTTGCGGTGCGCTGGTTGAGATCTAACTGTAGGTGGTAAAAGAATAGATGCCTGGCTGAGGAGAAAGGCAAAGTAAGAAAGGCCCGCTCCAATGCAGATATGTATAAACAGTATTCTAGACTACTCGCGTGATCCTGAAAATGATTAGCTTGGCGGGTAGGTAGGTAAGTTCATTAGGAAGTTTAAGGAAAAGACAAAACAATATCATGTTTCCCCACAATAAAACTATCCGCAGTGCATCGCGTCGTGAAAGCAATTAGGTAGGAAGTTTAGTCGCATAATAAAATAAAATACACCGGAAGAAATAAGGGAGAAGTTTTGGCGTGAAACAATTTGGTAAATCATGTGGGTAATGAGTTTTATGAAAATCCTTTACATAGAAGCCAAGTCCCTATTTTCCCTTTGGCATCAAATCGACTTCAAAATGAAAAGTGTTGAAGTTGAAAGGGAAAAGTTGTTTTAAAATCTACTTGAATTACCCGAGGAAACAAACTTTCGTAATGAGGATAACACGCAAGGAGAGAAAAATAATCCATCCATGGAATGCCTACGCAATTTAAAACTTTTTTCTCGCCCGGTGAAGTATTACATGACAAAACTCAAAACATTGCATGCTCTCACTTCCACGAAGAAATCAGAAGTTCCTTAATGAAACTCTATCATCCGCACACTTTTTGTTTACATTCTCCAGCAAAATTAAAATCAATCTGAGAAAATTAGAATATACGAAAAACTACTTCACATCACACTTTTTAGACTCTGTATTTCATACGGAAGAAAGTAAAAGTGTAATCATGCTTCCTGTGTAGATGAGAAATGAGCTTAACAAACTTTTTTAATACTCTTCCATCCTGGAGGAAGTTTTTCGTTCCAGAAGCAGAAGCCAGATAAAGCTTTCATTAGAAAAAATATTTTTTATTAAGGAGAGTGGAAGGAAATGGCAAGAATGCAAAAAGCACCCTACCACGGGAACACACAAGTACATCGTAATTTTCCATCTACACATTTCTTCTTTATTGCATTGCTGAGAAAATTCGACTTGTCACTTTTTCTTGGGCAGGGCTTACCCTTTCATTAATATTCAAAGTGCTTCCATCACTAAAATTATGATGTGGATGAATGATTAATTCCGAGAAATATGGTTAGTAATGCTCAATATGGAAGGCGTTTTGCGCCTCCACACAGTGACTTCAGAAACTTCAGAATCTCTCTCGGGAAAAGCTATTACGATTACCATTATGATGGTCTTTGGTGTCTACAGGGAATACTGAAGTTAAAACGTGTATGTTGCTCATTAAAATGAAATTAAATCGTGCTTCAGTACACATAAAAATGCGGGATTCCTGAAGATTTTGTATAAACATTCCTCTGGCGCTCAATTGTGCCATGAATAGAGAAAACTATTATTAGGACAACTACGAGTAAGTTTGTGTATTAGGACGGAATCTATTGTACATGTGCTTTATTTAAACTTCTCATAATTATTCATCATTATTATTTTTAGGGACTGGCAGTATTCATATCTCCTACCCCTGTTTGGATTTCAAATGGGCTAATAATGATGAAGGATAAGTAGATTGTTGTTCCAAACTCGTTTGCATGCAAAAAATTTACGCTGTACCTGTCCTTTATTATGCTTCCAGGCTAAATAAACTACTTTGGTGAGAGAGAAGGGAGAGAGCGGAAATGAAAATGGTCCTGTTCACTCATTGTCTCCTTCAAAACTACCACTTTTCTCTCTGATAAGATCTTCAGTGAAAATGGGAATGAGTTGTGTTTGCACTTTACTTCAGTCTAATAATTTCCTCTGGAGATGATTACGATGACGAGGGAACATTTTGGGAGAGTTAGCAGAGGAAATGCTGGAATACAAATAAGAGAGTTAATTGGCGAAACTAGAAAAGGGACGGATGACAAGACCAAGCATTTCCAAAGGGATATCAAGGTCACATTAATTTGCTCAGAATGCTAACAGAGAAGCAGAGAATTCATACGTTTCAGCAACTTTCATAAAATTAACTTTGTTTACTTCATAAAGCTAAAAGATAATGAGAAGGATGAATTGCTCCATTTTCTCAAAGAAGAAATGCTTTAAAAACCACGTCAATTGACCGTCCAGCATCTTTGCACAGGAACGTAGTCAGCGTAGTATGCCGCATATGCTACTTTTTTACTCGGTCCATTGAGAAAAACGTACAAGTCTGAATGGCTTGTTCGACATAACCCTAAAGAAACTAGTGAATAGTTTAAAACAATTCAAACGAGGGCTCCTTTTGTAGGTAACGGCTCCTTTTTCTGAGCCATTATATTTTGTCCGCATTCCTCTAGCAAAGAAACTGCGTGTCGAGCAACAGTAGATTAAAGCTAGGAAACCAATAGATTTTATACGACTTTGTTCTACACTCTGCCATGCCCGGTTTTCGTTTCTTCTCAGAAAGAAAAAGCTCTCAACGACCAGATCATCTATAATCCACATCATCCTCTGAGAAAAGCGGATAGCTTCAAGGGTATAAAGATCTTTACATATATTGTTCCAAGGGATTATAGGACTTTACAACCAAAAGAATATGCTCTGGCAGTGCCTAAAATAGTTTTCCGGTGAACCGTATTTTCTAGGTATTTCCAAAACAGAGAAAAAAGCTGCTACACAATCTTCTCTCCTTTAGCATGCATATTGCATTCATTTATTTTCTATTCTCCTTCATTCCAAGAAGAAAGATTCCACGACTCGCACATTCTCCCACGTTTTATTTCTCAGCAAAAAAACAAGTTTCTCTTTTATAGGGAAAAGTGAAACATGCAACACGGAGAAAAAGTGCTAGTTCCACTTATAGCAAAAAAACACTAAAATTTTGAATACCTTTCACTTCATGAGAATGTAAGTGTGGAACTTTAGTATGAAAGTGGAAAATGTACCCAATACTGAAATGGAAGACAAAAGAAGGAAAGGGGGCGGATGTCATGCAACAAAAGAGGCATGACATTTTATATAAAACTACGCATATATTTACTAGTTTCTTTTCGGTCAAAAACTATTCTGCGTATTAACTGATCTCTTAAAACACTATAAAACGGAGATATAATAGGGGGTTGCAGCGTACTTTGAGAAAAATGTGTTTTCAAGGAAAAACAGGATGGGACAGAGATAGTGACTGTTATGGACACTTAACATGAAATATAGGCATCTAAAATAGAGGTTTACATGAGCATCCTCTGATGTTTAGTAACCTCTGATTTTTATTCTCCTTGCAAGTTTTATATTTAAAACATACTCCCTTCAATTTATTTGAAGCAATAACTTTATTTTTGCACAATAGAGTCATGAATTTTTTATGGTGGAAGCAAATTATTTCTCTCCTTTGTTTCTTCATGAGAATCGTGAGCATGAAGGGTTAATTTTCCATGCTTCTCTTCTCTCATGCCGCTCTCTCTCTCTCTCTTTGTTGCTTGAATTAAGGGTCATTATAATTTTACGCGTTTTTATCTTTTAGACGAAGCTCGAGGTGCTTCCCATGCTTTGATGCTTTCCCCGTTGAAGGCGGAAGTAATCAATGCCGCTCTCTCTCTTTGTTGCTTGAATTAAGGGTCATTATAATTTTACGCGTTTTTATCTTTTAGACGAAGCTCGAGGTGCTTCCCATGCTTTGATGCTTTCCCCGTTGGAGGCGGAAGTAATCTCAACTGAATCACCTTGTTTTTCAAGCAATTAAATTTATCTCGACAGTGACATTGGTTGCAAAAATGCATAGATATGCTTACTTGTGCATGGTGACCCTCACATTGTTTATGACTACAAAAAGGAAAAAAAGTTTGATACATCCATCGGCATTAACTTTTAGTGGCTCTGGTGTCAATTTGCATTAAACTGTTTTTACGAGTGTCATCACATTTTACAGTTTCACAAAACTACTAACTAGAAATGAGCAAATGACAATAGTCAAAGTGTTGCTAGATAGTCTTTATGAGGCAAACATTGAAATGACGAGTTGGCGTTGCCAGTGCCAGTAATGCCGATGCCAAATGGGAAGAGCAAGGTCAACTTCGAAATACGAGCTCTCGCGTCTACTTACATTGGGAATTCTCTCCGTGTTTTCTACAACTTTCCAGGAAGATGCTTTTACAATCAGATTTCTGATCCGAATACGCTTCCCTTATTCTGTGAAAAGTACCTGGCACAAAAATGATTCCAGGAAGGCAGATATTACATTTTACGTGCTTCCATTAAATTATCATGCAGAGCATTATCATGATCAACAATCTCATGTACAAAGGTCATTACAGGAGTTTGTAGGCAATTTAGAGAAAAAGGAAATCAATGCTTTTGTATACCATACTTTTCTGGGAAAAAATCATTGTCATTGATTCTAGTTGAGACCATTACATGGATTTGTTATTCCCTAAGGACATATTACATTGGCAAATGGTCGGTGATACAGTACAACATTTGAAACCTCCCCAGAAAATTAAAACTAGTGATTTCCTCTTCAAAGCAAAAAATTACCCCGTCTAAAATTGTGTAACCATTTTTTCATGGTAAGCTCTTTCCCCGTGGATTTTTTAGCACCGGCTGCGAGAGAAGCATGTGGCATGTCACGAGAGTGAATTGGGTTTCCCCGAAAGACATTCACTTTGTAGTGGGTAGCAGTCGGGATGACGAAGCATTCATACAGTAACTCTTGACAAAAACGTGACCGTAGGGATCCGTCCAGCATTTATCCGGTTTTCTTCAATTCACGCTGGTTTTCAGCTTGTTAATAAAGGTCGATATGGTCGTTTTTCACTAATGATTCCTGTCCCATACAGTAATCAGTTCTTTGGTATTCATTCCATGTGCCTTTGTGGGAACGGGAGAGTGCTCGTGGTACTAATTGGTGTCTTTATTGCGCATAGCATATAGGTACGCATTTTGCTGCCAAACTAGGCTTTTGCCCTTGCAAGTTAAATTAATACCCTATCTAAAAGAGAGGCAACTAAATATATTATCAAATACGCTCTGGGATTGCACAAAAAGGTATGCACACAAAGGCATACGGGTACAAATTGTACAGACACACGACACTCGACAAACTCAACTTTAAATTTTTATATAGAATAGGAACACAAATTTGTACTTTAATATTGCGCAGTGGTGTGACATGATTCTGTGATATTAAAATTGTGAGATGTTAGAACCGCGTTTCGACAGAATATGAATATGATCATTCGTAAACAAGAATATTGATCAAGGGGTAATGTGAGAACCAGAATATATACCTAGTCGCGCTTTCTATATTTACGAATAGGAAATTGTATTAAATATTAACACTGCTTTATGATGCGAGCCCCAAGTACAGCTATCAAAAGCAGACTTTATATGTACAGATCACTGGTCATTTGGTGTCGTGCCGCGTGCAAGGACCACCCGCGACTACGCTTCACGATTCGTTATATTTATCTCCGCGTATTGCTGGTCTTTGACTCAGTCATTGCTTATTTAAGACTTGGATGATGACGTACAAAGAAATTAACAGTGTAGGTATATCAAATACATTCCTAAATGTGTACAACTAATTACAAAATCCTTTTATATTTTTGAGTATTGCTTGCTGATTGGAAAGTTAAAATTTGGACCAGATTTAGTGGCTCAATGTTATCTGCCTTCATATTAAAGTTTCGTATGTAGAATGAATGACTGATAAGTTGTCAAATCAGTTAAACTACGGTAAATTCAATTTTGAGATCATTAAAATACGTACAACAAACAACGGAACAAAACGCAATCACTTTTCCACTTTTTGTGTGCAATACAAGTTGTAAAAACTACGTGACTAATTAGTACCAATCAAATTAAGTCTTTTGCAAATCTTTTGTCTATTCTATTTTGTCATTTCTCCGTCTATAAAATAATTCATTCTGTTTTCTAAGTATGATCATTACTGTTGTATTAGTTTCAACATACAGAGTAAAAAATGTCTAATGTGAATGCAAAAAGTTTTATCTACAAATGTACAGTTTTGAAGTATTCAATCAACATCTCATTTTGCCAAGTAAATGACTTTTTATTTACAAAATTAGTAATTTTATTACATCTATGATTGATTGTAGTATTTTAGGCGCTCGTTGACAAAAACATGCGTCTTGTACTGTACCTTACTCCGGGAACGGGAATGATCATCTTTTGAAGGTCTTCTCGAGTGAACAGCCACCGGTCTCTTCTGATCATTTATAGGGTTTCTTATCATACGAGCGGCTGCGAACGCCATTTTGATAAGGTATTTGTATGAAACGCGACTTCCTAAAAATCATACAGGGTTTTCCTATGTCATTATCTAATGATAAGATTTTCAGCTCGTTGGTCTTGATGACTTTTTTAATTACTCCCATAAAGTAAGTTATAACTGGTTGGAAGTGAGTTGGAGAAAACCTATTTTTGCGGGAAATCAAGAGCAATTTAATCTTTTTAATGGTCCTCCACAATCCAAGTTTTTTTTACTTCTGTAGAGTATACTCATATAAAGGGTTAGCAGTAATAGTTAAAGATGTAAACGCATTACATATTATTATTATTATTACTTGGAGAATATAACACAATCACATTGTAAGAAAGAGATGACAAGATCTGCTTCAGAATAAAGTTTCTACTAGAAAATTTTCACCTTTCACCGGAAAGAAGCCTGTGAAGATTTTCTACATGGGTGAAAAAAGCGGATTCCACACTCGCATGGATTGGGCGTAGTATATCTTGGTAATGATGGATTTCATCTCTAGCTCCCCTTTGAGATGCCGAAGAAAAGGTGGTTGTAAATAGGTAATGCAAAGCCCCGAAGAGATATGAATTCCAACCTGTCAATCCGGATCATACTTGTCATATCCGAAGAAAAATAAGTCTCAATATTTCCTACCTTTCTCAGAATGTGTGATACACGAGGCAAAAATGTAATCCGGCGATATTTTCTCTAGAAGCCTCTTCAGGTGAAAGCCATTCAGACAAGTAAAATTGTCTGCTTTTGATATGAGCATTAAGCCCAGAAGCATTATATGAAATATGGGTGAATCAGACAAACATTTCTCCCTCTTCAAAGCAATTTTTTCCTCCTTTCGGATTCGGAAAAAAGCAATATTTTTGGATGAGAGGTGAAGTGCTATATATTTGTGAAATGAAATGTTTGTGTTTTCTCTCTCTCTCTCTCTCTCTCGCTGCGGTTTTGTATCCTATCTGATAGACAATGAGAACTGTTCTTTGGGATAAAAAGTGTGTATGGGAAACTCCTCTCTGTGTGCCGTGGTGCTTGAGAAGATGACATGATTTAGTACGCTTTTGCTATTCCCTTCAAGAAAAAGATGAATGTAAGTCAGATCCAGAGAGATAATCAGACTAAATTGGAAATTTTGGGGGGTTGAGAAGAATGCTTCATCGATAGGTTAGTGGGAAGCTGATTCAATTCTTCAGCACAATTTATAAAGAGACAACCAAAAAAAATGTAAAGAGTCACATACATTTTAGGTATATACGGTCTAAGCCCCAATGTGTACTGATTCGTCTAGCAAGGCAAAGAGCAAAACTTTTTTTGCAGACTCAGCAAAGTGAGAAAGAGAGTTGAGCGAAAGCTGCACACGTCTTTACCAAAAGGCTGAACAGAAAAATCCTTTGTTCGCTGAAATAACCATACTCCCAAACTATATCCAGACACAGCCAAGCCATATTAATTAATCTCCAAAAAGAGCAGATATCAGCAGAGAAGTCTTCATGCCAACGCACACTCTTTATACCAAGCACGTTCTCCGCTCTTCTGACGATGGCTTCACGTCAAATGTCATGCTTTCATTTGTTCCCAGCGTGAGCCAAGAGCTGTAGTCTTCCGGCGTGGATTTTTTCCTCCCCTGCATCTATCTACCAAGGAAATTCCAATATCATCATGAAGAGATTTTGCGGGAAAGCGTCGAGCCGTCCGTGTATTCATGAACTTTTTAATATCGCTGCAAAAAACGTACGAAATAACTTTGCAGATATTTACTATACCGTTTTTGCACGGGTTTTTTTCATCTGCTTTGATTAGTTGCCATTCGTTCATGGAGGAGAGAATGGTGGAGACAGTTTCGCTAGAAAAATGTGTGATCCTTTCATCAAGCCGCGTAATCGTGTCGTTTAAGGCAGTGGAGAACATATGCGGAAAGGAGTGTGAGAAGGTAGTTTGGCCGAATCCAATTCGATCGATTCGATCCTTTTGATTTAGATGAAAAAAATGGGAGACCAAAAGGGTGCCTAAAGTCTTTTTTTTACACGAGTGATGATGACAGAAGGCTACCTTGACCCACTATTGNGGAAAGGAGTGTGAGAAGGTAGTTTGGCCGAATCCAATTCGATCGATTCGATCCTTTTGATTTAGATGAAAAAAATGGGAGACCAAAAGGGTGCCTAAAGTCTTTTTTTTACACGAGTGATGATGACAGAAGGCTACCTTGACCCACTATTGGGAAAACAGCTGTGAGACTTATACCGAGGATGTATACAAAAGGGACATTGCGTTATAGTGACGATGACATCCTCGAGTACCGAACTCAACACCGCTCGGTTGATTGAAAGGAAGGGAAGTGCCTAGGTGGACCATATTTTATCCAAAGAGGATGATGTTGGTTCAGCAAAAAGATTCCTTTTTTGAGAGAGCCAGAATTTCAGAAACCTTTTCAATCACAAAATTATATTCGAAATAACTTCCATCCGAGAAAATGGAATTGGTTTCTTTTTTTTGTTAAAGGCTGCATTAGATAATGCACAACCAGGCATAAATGGAGGGAATATACATAATTTACTATAGGCCTATGAATATTTCAGGCCTTCAGTCCGCAGAAAAATGCTTACATTTTTCAACAAAGAGTAAATACGGCCTAGAAAAAGCTTGAAATTAAAGGAATAGGGAGGAAATGATTGCGTGGTACATTTCAACTCTCTTGACTTTTCTCTCGATTTTATATTTTTCGCTGAATAAGGTAGGACAAGAGAGGAAGAGAAACGATTTTCTTCTTTTGCCTTTTGGCTTCCATCTCCATTTTCCAGTGCTGCAGAGCATTGTGAATAGTGGATTTAAAAGGCCCATTCGTTGAGCCTAGGATCGCTGACACTGACTAAATGAGTGCCACATGCTAATACTAATGTCATCATGAGAAAAAGAAGAAAAGACGGAGAAGGAGATGGGAACGTCTCTGGGCATATTTGACTTTACTCAAAAATATCTTCTATACCCTTATTCATTTTTTGTGGAATAAAAGAAGAAAACTTCTTTTCACTTTCCCAAGAGAGTTGGCACAGGTACACAGTACACACAACACAGTTCTTCCACTGCACTACTCCCTTGGATCATGGAGTACAGGGCCTATGCTCTTTGCATAAAGTGTCATTAGCAAGATCTCGCATGAAAGCTTAAGCTCCCCTTTCCAAAAAAATGTGAAATGGAAATGAGTGAGGGAAAGAAGAGAAAGGCTTCAAGCGTTTTTCCCTTTCACTTTCCCCGTCTTTGATGATCATCGTCAAGAAATAAGAGTGAAAGACAGAAAGAGGAAGGTATTTGTAAAATAGATTTTTTATCTAGCAAACACAGTACAAAATTTTACTCATATATTCCATCATGGAGAAGCGAGCTTTCAGGTCACCCAATTTGGGACGATCAAGATTTCCAGCGTTTCAAAAGGAAAGTAAACAAAACTAATACCTTTTTCTACGTTTTGAATAGGCTTTCATCTTTTATGTAAACTGCTTGCTGGCATTATGAAACTTTCAAAATTCAAATTTTTCCCAAGAATGGATTTGCAATTGGTTTAAAAAGGAATAACCATAAACATTTCCTTTTTTGAATTTCACGTTTTCTATCGTCTTTCCGTTCAATCAATTTACCATTCAAACAAATCTTTTTTCTCATGAATTTCATTCCCACAAAACTCATCTGATACAATTTTTATGCGCACGAATAACATCAGAAATGGTCTAGAACATAAAAAGTAAATTCTCTTTTGGAAAAAAATACTGGAATTTATGTGTAAAATACGAAAGACCTTCTTATTTTTCTTCCCCATTGCATAACAGTTTATTTTTAAAAAGGGATGGCTACAAACAAGGAAACGTTTTTAGAGACATGAAATGGAGCAGAATTGAAGCTAAAGAAAATCCCATAAACTTCCATCAACTTTTTCCCCCTTCCATTACACATTCCTCTCTCCTTTGGTTTTAGTTCAACCGTTCGTCTCAAACAAGAGGTTTGTTCGCTAACAAGACGCAGAAATACATTTCCACTTTCTCTTGTTTGCAACTTTGTCTGAACGATGAGAAACCCAGATGCTCTTGTCCACAGAGAAAATGGAGCAGTGGTAATCGCCATCCATGGGCTGTAGGCTTTTCGTTTTGTTTACGAATGGAACTCCTTTCATAAGCCAAGTTATACGCAATCGGGACGAAGGGCAATAACAATGCCCATGAATACTTTAGAATGGGATGGAAGCGGACAGTTTAGAAAAAATGGTATGAGGTTAGACCCAGATGATAATCATTTTGTGCGTCGTCATCATCCCCATCATGCGCCGCAATAATAATGCCTCCTCTCATTGAATCACAGTTCATGTTCTGAAATCAAGGGAAATGAAGGGCTATAAAGACTATTGAACCCAGCGTTTGCCGCTGTGTGTTCTTACGCTCTGCATTAACTTTCGCCATTCAATGCATTTGTAAGTCCTTCTTTTAGAAAAAAGCTAGCATAATCTTTCCCCCTTCAAAAAATACTCTGGTTTTCTCAATGGAAGTACTTTCTCTGTAGAAAATTGGGCTCCGCTGCCAAAAAAGAAGGAGAAAAGTTTGAAAGAAAAGTTCCTTGTTTTCTAGGCGGACGTCGTAAGCACGAAAGATCACTTTTCGTCCCCGCACAAATAACAAATACAAATGTACTTATTATACTTTTTAACTTGATTCAAAAGTTATAAAGGAGGCCAGACATTACATCCACTTTTCTCTGTAGTATCCGAAATAATGGCTTCTTTCACCGAAAATAATATGATCCACCAAACGGACAAGATATATCTGATCTATCGATTCCATTTGGAGAGTTTACTGGAAAACCTCTAAATTCTCTCGATAAAAAACCATCAGCTCACATTTACGCAACCATCAACTACAAAGCAAAAACTTTCGTCTTTAAAGCAAAGCCGAAATAGAAATTATGCCTTTGAATGAAACGGAATAAGTATCAACCAGACAAAAACTTTTCCTTCATTGAAATAAAACAGCGACAGTGCTACACATAACATTCCGTGTAAAAGTTTCGTGATGTGTGAAGCGTCATCTTGTAAACATCGTATTTACTTGTACATAGTAAGTATGAATGTACTTAATG